>JAHMML010000040.1:646663-671046 GCA_020341155.1 Eciton burchellii
AGAGAGAGAGAGAGAGAGAGAGAGAGAGAGAGAGAGAGAGAGAGAGAGAGAGAGAGAGAGAGAGAGAGCAAGCATCCACGTTCGTGCGCATTCCAATCTTCACCATTGGTGTCCGTCACGAGTCGGTGTGACGCATCGCGCGCTAGACAGCTCGGTATCGATGCGCTTATCGTCGAAATAAAAACGGTACGTTTTATTTAACGATACGTCACTTGGCCGAGAAGAGTCGACACTCTCGAAAATAACGGGAGGATGATAACCGTTAAAAGTTTCCAGAAACGCTTGCCAGCGAGAAAGCCCGACTTAACTTAGAGTCGAATCATCGAGCTGCCGCTTGGAAGCGAAAGAGCGGCCGCTGAACAGGAGCGACTGCTCGAGCGTACCGCTCGACGATTTTCCACGATGGCGTAATTGTCTCGCGCAGATGAGAAGTATCGGGAATTGGTCGCTGGCGAAAGAGAAGCTGTTTTCGCCTGGATTTTCTCAAGTGCGCGGCGCGACCTGTCACCGAAAGCACCGCCAGCGTCGGCTTTAACGATAACGGAGCGGGCTGAAAAAGAGAGAGAAGAAGAGAGGCGAATCCCTGAGCGAATCCGTAAAGCGAAAGGCGAGAGGAGAAAACAGCGTGCATCTTGGCGGACCGCGCTCTTGCGTTGAACGAGAAACGTTCACGCGAGCTCGGCGCGCCAATTATGCAGTCGTCCGTTGGCAAGCGACGTAATAAAAAGCGTTTAAACGCCGGAGCGTTTTCCTCCTCCCCGCAATTCCCCCGGTGCTATCTCGATAATGTACCTGGGAGCGCGCGCGCTCAGGTGAGCATAAGCAAAACGAGGCGAGTCCGCGCCAGGTCGGCGCCGCGGAACATTCGCGTTACGCGGCTACCGCGTGTGAGAAGCCTTGCCATCTAGCCTTGAACGTCTGGCCGACCGGTTGACAGTCCGCCGTATCCTCGATCCTTGATCGTTAACTGTTAATGAGACGTCGCGTCCTCCTTTCGCACGCAGACCGAAAATTGCGAGGCATGTCCGGTGTTTATAAGCAGCGTCGCTCTGCCGTATTTAGCATCGATAATCCCGGGAGATGAGCTGAAAAACTGCAAATTATGATAAACGAAGAGCAGATCGGCCCTCGGCAAACAAATGCGGGCAACGAGCTCAATGAGGGATTTTCCAGAGCCGCGAATCAAGTCAATCCATCGATGCCGTCGATAGATCGAACCCGATTGGAGCGAGTAACGGCGGTTGTACTCGACATTGTACTGCGACGTGAGAGAGCGCGAGCGACGTTGGCCACATCAAGTATGCTCTTCAGCGTCCGCACGTCGCCGGCGGAATACATTTTTCTCCGGATTCATAGCTGGCTGTGTTACATGGTCAAGTCCAGAGGTGATCCCTGCTCGCGATCTTTCCGAATATATTTGTACACAGAGTAGCGGAAATGCGACAAGACTCGACGTGCGAGTACGTTGTGCACGTACGCGAGTGAAATCGCGTTTCCTTTCGCGTTCGCTTGAATTTATGGCGGGGCAAGCCGGGCGCAGATCGACGAGCGGGCGAATGGTAAACAGAGCGGGACGTCGGCCAAATTTCTCTGGCAATTTTTCTTTTCCAATTCACCGACACATCTGCAACGGGAGAGCGACGACCGCGGCGAAGCTAAATTATGCGGATATCGAGAACGACGATGGATGTCCGAGATTGCGAGAGCGCAATCTCGGTGGTCTTCTGGAAGCAGGTCTTTCTATCTCGAATCCATAGAGATCCGTAGAAACAGCGAATCGTAGCGCGAAGCCTTTGACAGCCGTGCGAAAACATTCCTGCGAAATCACGTGTCCCCCCCCCCCTCTCTCTCTCTCTCTTTCTCTCGTTTTGTCTGAATGAGATCCGAGGCTGTCACGGGGAGAGCTGAAAAAAAGACGACGGATTTGAAAACCCTCGGAGGTCGCGACGATGCTCGCGCGGGGACTCGTTTTGCCAGCTAAATCGAGCGTGAATCGCGATGSGGGGGGGGGGGGGGGATAAATCGAAGGCCGGCGATTTAAAACGATCGAGGGGCGGAACAGAAGGAAAGTCGCGCGTCGACGCGCTCGGGAATATTCCTGCTTAAGGGAAGATGATGCCTTCTCTCGGTTTCTTCTCTCCCGCGCGGCCGAACGCGCATACGTTCGTCCGTTCCGGCGCTATCGGCCGAGAAAATACAAACGTGTACACGTGACGTGTACGAACAAGAACAACGTAACGCCATCGTGATTCCAATCCGACCGTGCGCGCGCGAGGAATGGAATTAATTCCCATGCACGCGCTACCGATTGCGCGTGCATACGAAATGCTCGTGACGTGACGAGTTTTGTCGGTTTACGGAATAAACACGCCGTCTCGTCTCGAGAGCAAGAGGCGCCCGATGCAGCGGAATACGCGGCGCGTCGTTATTATCGCGAATAATCCGCGATCGCGACGTTAAGATCCGCGCGCCTTCCGCAAAAACAAGCAAACGATCCAATTAATGCTCGCGATAGCGCGCCTTCGCACCGAGAGGCATGATCGTCCTGGATTCGCGGTCGTTGGCTTTTATCTTCCCGACAGACGCAGCAAAAGGAACGTCTCTATCCGTTCGCCGTAATGGCACTCGAGAGCTCGAGAACATGTCTCGTTTCAGGTGCGCGATTAATTCTTAATCCGGTAAAACCGTTGACTCCCCTTCCGGGGAGAGAAGGATGGCGCGAACCTTTATCGGCTCTCTCGTCGGGAGGATAATTTCTATAGCACCGAGAGGGATAAATCGAACCGCCACGAGAAGAGAGATGTTCCGAAATCCTCGATAATCAGATCACGAATATCAGATTACCGCCTCGCACGCGCGATATAGCGGATTCGTCATTGACGGCTGCGTCTGTCCCGGCTTGATTCCTCGCAGATGTCCCGCTCCTTGAGAACGCGCCAGGTTTTGTTTTCTATCGCGGCTGATAACCGGCGTCCATATCCTCGCTGCAACGAAGGGCGAGCGTTGCTCTCCTCAGCATCGCCTTGATCCGCTCAAGAGCGGCTTAAAATACACGTCGGAGTATCGACGTGCCTCGATGGGCCAACGCGGATATAAGTAGTTGCAGGTCCAGCAACGGCAAACCGAATTTCGAGCGAGGTTGCCGTTAAGAGATCAATAAATCAGAGATAAAATTGGAGAGCAGAAAGGCAGACTAAAACATGGCGTCCCGATAGGTCAATGATTATATTCTTAATTGCGGAACGCGTAATGTTGCAACGAGAATAGCCGATTAATTAGCGCTCCATTATTATCGCGAAGCGAATGCCCGCGTTTGCGGACTCCATCCTTCGGGCATCGCATTGATTCCCGACGCAGCCGCGAACTGCTACTTTACAGCCATAAAATTGACGTATCTCTCTCTCTCTCTCTCTCTCTCTCTCTGTGGAATTATCCCGCTGAAATCTTGCCAACGCCTGCTTTCTCGACTTCGAGCGGATCCCCCGCCGATCGCTCCGATTGCGCTGCGCGCAGACTCCCACGACGAGCGATCGAGCCTCGCATCGATGACCCCGCGATGAAACGCTGCTGAAAGAACAATCAAACTTCCCCCGAGTCATTTATTACACGTCGCTGCGTAACGTTAAACAGGCTTTCTTGCGTCTCGCGAACTTGGCGGATCGCGCTCTGCCGTATGGCGTCTAATGCGCGAAAGTTTGACAATGTCGGATACGCCACAACGGATCTGCTCAACAGCGAACGGACGTGCTCTCGGGCGTTGTTTTCCACTCTCTCTCTCCCTCCCTCTCTCTCTCTCTCTCTCTCTCTCTCTCTCTCTCTCTCTGCCCTTCCGTCTAGCTTAATTCGCGTTTCATGTATCTCCACGTAGCGAGGCGAATTGTCCCGAGGTCTAAGGCGCGAGGAATACTTCCGACGCTAATAATAACGCGGGTACTCTTAGCCGTGTTCCGCCGCGTAATTGCATAGAACGTCGAGAAGGCGCATCCTCGATAAGAAAATACGATGCCAGCCGATGCCAGAGGAACGGCGTTGCGTGCGAGCGATCGCGCTCGGAAAAGGATACGAATTGATCGAATTCATTAAATCGCGCGCGGCGATACGGTGAGAGCTGACGCGGCGAGTGCTGACCGTCGTTCTCTAATTTTTCTTTCGTCACTTTTTCTTTCGTGGCTGACCCGCGTTAATTAACGCCACTCTCGTGGCGCAATCCTCATCGCCGCAGCTTACGTTTAATCAACACGGGGACTCGCCGGCTCGGTCAGTCGCGAGCAAGCACGCGGATACCGCAATGGCGAAAAATGTACGAAATGCACGCCGGGATCTGATGCGAGCTCGCTTCCCTTAGTGGGAAAGGATTCCCGTGTCTCTTCACGTGCTAATCTAGCGGTGCGCATACGCTCCCCGCAGCCCCTGCCTTTGTATTCTCGCCGATGCACCTTGCGAATCGCGGCCCGAGAGCTCGCGAACGAGGAACCAGCGAAGTCACCTCGATGATCCGCAGCTGTCGTTGAGCTCGCGACGAGCGCGACGAGTGAAACGTTGCAGCGGACCTCGAAGATTCGGACCAAAGGACTTGGATCGCGCGCGATTAGCGTTTTCCCGACGAAGCGAGCGAGCGAGCGAGCGAACGAGAAGAGAAAAGAAAGCGAGCGAGCATTTCAACTGCCGACACCTTCGGACGCCTTCCAGTAATCCAGTAATGCAAATGCGGCCGTGATTCTCCTCCGTTTCTCTCCCGGCTAGATTCGCTGTGTAGATTTTTTCGAGCTCCCGTTGGAAACTCGTCTGTTTTTACACCGCGCAGCGACTCGACCGCGGCGGACCTGGCGGAGCTGGCTTCGTGTCCGATCGTTTAAAGTATCCGAATCCGTAACGGAACGCTCGACAATGCAACCTTGCCCGATTACGAATGCGTTTGCGATTACGTTCGTTTGTTTGCACGCCAATTTCCTTATTCCCGATGCCGGCCGGGATATAAACGTCACGGACGTTTCGTGATGCGAAACGATACGACAGATACGCCAAGATCTAATCCTCAAATGCCATGTAGCGTGTTCTCCTGCCTGACGAATGACGGGGAGTTCAGTTAGAAATTAGGGCTCGCCATCTGCGCGTGGCCTCTCTAAATCGTCCCTCGAAATTCTTCCGCTTCATTTCAGGCGGCCTGGTCAGCCTGGCCTTGCAATACGGTCTCATCTTTCAGAGCGGGATGCAGCAACTGCAACGGCGAACAATCACGCTGACGATCGGACCAGCGCCGACCGACCCTCTCGGCGACCCTCTCCTGCCCTCTTCTCCCCGCCGCGGTCTAAATGGAGAACGTGCTCCGACTCGGTGTCCCGCTCCGGGGACCGACGAGGCGGCAAGCGGGGCCCACCCGCATTCGGACGTCGTCCTTGACAAATGGTTGCCGGCGATTAAATCAATCCGGAGAGATATGGCGCTCTCGCGACGCGTCATGCTCGACGCGTTGCGTGGTCCCGCTATTTATGTGCTTCCGCGTGATCGTGATCCGAGCCCGAGCGAAGCCTCGGCTTGGAGTACGTTCCGCTCGCCTGGCCGCTTCATCCGCTTCATCGGATCACGTTGTCCCGACTTGTCTCTCCCGTCAGCTTCCCGGTTCGCCGCCGGCCGCAGGATCGTTTCGTTAAACCGCGCCAACTCTTTCCGTCGACAGAGTCAATCCGCGCCCCATCCGAGTCCATCCCCTCGAAACGTCACTGTTTGTGCCTGCGTGCCTGCGTTCGGTCATTCGCGTGACCGCTGAACTGACCCCGCTTCGCTCTCGGAACACGGCTGGATCCCAGCTGGATCAGCCTCCTTCCGCGGAAGCGGAATGGTCTCTGATCCTCCTCCCCCTTCCTGCCTTCCCCGTCCTTCCTCATCCTCTTCCTGGCGGAGCCAGCGGCGGATACAATTCCACGCTGCTCGCTGCAACGGACGGATCGGAATCACGGCCCTCGGGATCGCGCGACCGTATTCAGCGGCGCGCCGGAAATCAGTTGACCGCCGAAGACGCGCGCACTGCCGTTAATAGGATGTACGAGCGATCTTGACGAGCGCGCCATCGAAAGCCCGATGCACGGGGAGGATAGAACCGCTTTCGTCCAGCTGCCATTCGATAAGAATGGAAGAATTCCATGGACGATGGATTCATTTTCCGAGACGTTGTTCTTTCAGGTCACATCGAACAACTGAGAGAAGAGAACGCAGGATTCGCGGAAAAACTGTATCTCTCTCTCTCTCTCTCTCTCTCTCTCTCTCTCTCTTTCTCTGTCTTTTGCTTTCTTCTTTTCTCTCCGCGAAGCACGCTCGTCCCCAGATAATGATGATCGCGAGGGAAAATGAGCGTGCGTCAAAGGGGACCCGGACTGTGATTGGATCTCGAAGCGCGCCGGAATGATTAGGAAAGTAATACGGTATTCGCGAGCGCTCTTCTCTTCCGCCGAGTATCGATGATGACGAAATCAAGTACGGCAAGGGCGGGGTGCCGAAAGTTAGCTCGCGTTTCTGTTCCTGCGGGACGGACGTCGAGGGCAAAATCTGCCGATTCACCGGCGGATCCCCGCCGTCTTCCAAGCGGAAACGAAACACGTAAAGGGCCCCTCCCTCGCCCTTCCCCTCGTACGTGTCCCTGTCCTTTACGAGCTGACCGATTCGTGATCTAATTCGAGCCGCACGAGCGGACGAGCAACGCGCTCGGGAGTTGCACTCCAGGCGCTTCCCTTCCCCTCTCCCCCCCCCAACCCTTCCCTACCCCCCGCGTATTTTCATTCCAGTGGGATGAAACGCGGCCGTCGAATCGCGCTCTGTAAACGGGAGATACAGAGCGCCGACAACGAGAAGCGCGTGCGACGCGAAAAACGAGACGCGGCTGAACTGATTGAGAGCGACGAAGCCGAAAGCTGCCATCGCTGCGTCCTTTGCACGGATCTCGGCATTACGCTACTGCAGGATAGTCAAGTTAGTCACACTCGAGCGCACTAACATGCGGATAATGAGGATCGCGGGCTAGGTGGGACAAGGGCAAACGATTTAATTTAACAAAGGGCTTCCCCCGCGGCGCGCGCGCACTCGGGATGGAACCGCAAAGTTACGAAGAATGCGGAAACGCAATTAGGCCGTACTTGCGTCAGATTTGAGTAGGATCATCCGACTAAGGGCAAGGCGGGCACTCCCTTTCCTTCAAATGCCTTGCCCTGGAACTTTCCGTAATATCTAAGGGAAATGAGGTCATCAGATAGTAAAATGTATCGAGTGAACTGCGCTCCGATCGGCTGATGTTTCAATTCGGCCAGACGATGGTACAAAGGAGAGGAGCGACGATGCAGATCGCTGATGGATCAGAGCTCGAAGCTGCTCGAACGAGGAGTCCGAGATGTTCCAAGGAACATTCCTTTTTCCCTCCATCTTCACCGACGAAACGCACCGAAAGGTCACCCACCGATCGCGCATTTGATCCGCGCCGCGGCAATTTGTAATCCGGCACAGCCAATATTCTCGTTTGCAATTATTTTTCGATAAAGCGAATTTAATCGACGATCACCGAGTGGCCCCGTCGAAGAGCGCGCGTTGCATTCGATTCGTATTTTTGGCCCCGCGCTCGCCTACCCGTTCTCTCTCATTGCGGCGTTATAAAAACGAATGTGGAACCGTGCGAACGTTGGGGGTTGCGGGGGCGCGGGGAGGCCCGTGCTCGCGTTTGGCTCGCTTTAACGATCGATCGACCTCGCACGATTCTCCCTTGCCTTTCGCACACGCGCGCCGTGAGCGTTCAATGGCGCAGCGCTCGTGAAAATTCGTGTCTTCGGCTCATAACTGTCCGACGTGTGATCGAAGCAACGGAGATGATCTCTCCGTCGAAGCCGAGGCTCGACATTTTAATATCTTTATCGGCGCGTTAACGGACGGAAGGGAGGGAGGACGGGGGAGAGGGGAAGAGGGAGGAAGCCTGACGGTACGCGGGGAATGGTAGACGGGCACAAAACTCGCTCCAGACTTGCTCGATTTGGCCCGATTTGGATCGAAGATCCTCGCCGCCGAAGGTGGCCGCGCCGATGGGCGCGTGTTGCCGCTCGGCGGCAACTTATAATTGCGAGATGAAGTTCAGCAATGACGGAGTTACGCCAGACCGCCTTCCCTAGGATCTATCTGTTGGCGCGAATACGCGAGTATTCGTCTGCACTCTGGAACGCACGATATCAAGCCCGATCGTTAGTCACGCCATTTCGGGTTTAGCCAGTCATTACGCCGACTGCACACCTCCGACTGCAGCTCTCTCTCTCTCTCTCTCTCTCTCTCTCTCTCTCTCTCTCTCTTCATTGCCCCCTCGCCCCCTCGAAGGTACCTCCGGGGAAGATTAGAAGTGTACGTTTGGCCGCCTTCTCCCGCGGCGTTTACATTGGGCGCGAGTTCGCGCGCGTACGGGAAACCGATACTTAATGCTACCGCAAAGCAGAAGGGGCGGGCGGGCCCACCCCGTTATCACGATGGCCCCGATAGTTCCGCACTCCGTTAGGAAGTGCATAATCGCCGGCTCGTTATGTTAATCTCTATCGAGCCTCGCGCGGCTTTCGCTCGTTCGAATTATCCGCCCAGCAAACGGCATCGGAAGAGAAAAAGAGAGAGAGAGAGAGAGAGAGAGAGAGAGAGAGAGAGAGAGAGAGAGAGAGAGAAGCAGGGAGGGAGAAAGGAGAGAAGTATCGATCTCGACGTCGCGGCCGATTTCATCCGGCAGTGTCGAGACGGAAAGAACAGTGGTGCTTCTGTGTTGTGTTTCGTTACCATCATCCTATATCGATTCGCGGAAACGTCCAACAGCAATGAAATTTCTCGCGCGCGATGGAAATAACGCGAGAGATACCATTCGTCGTCCGGCGAACGTTTCAGCAATGTTCAGCGCTGCCAGCGCAACTTGAGCGCTCGTTATAACGCTCGTCCCCGTGACTAGAGTTCATTCCGAATTCAATCTCGGTCCTTGCGACAGCAAATCTCTCCGCAACGGGAATAACGCTTCCTCGATGCATGCGCGCTTGATGGAAACGGAAGTGGGCGAACGAAGGATCGGAAGAATCGGATCGGCGATGCTGGTATACAACAGGAGCAGTCTGCAACCTGCCGCTTATGGGAGCGTAAATTGCGCAAATCCGGGCTTGTGTCGTCGGGATATCGCCGTTCGGGCACGTCCCCATGCTCCGGCGGTCGCCAAATGATTCTTCCCTCTATCCCYCCCYCCCCCCCCCSCCCCCYCCGCGGGGTTCCCCGYGCACCCCGGTTACACCAGTTTCGGCATACATTTCCGTCCGACGAACCGCGGACGTGACCGCAAAGGCGAAATTTGCAAGGGGAAGAGAGCACATGCCGCTGCGATCAGACGTCGAGCATCGAATGAGTCGGTTTCCCCTTCTTCCTCCTTTTCTCTTTCTTTCTTTCTTTCTCCGAGGGCCGAGGAGCAAGAGGAACAGCGATAAGACGAACAGCATACGTGCAGCGCACGAACGGCAGCAGCTGCGCGTGTGTTGAATGTTTAACCCGGCCTGGACCCATCCCGTGCACGCCGAATCACGCTGAATGGAAAAGCTGCTGCCACTTGCCCCCTCCCCCCTCTCCCCCTGCCACCCGTCGCCAGAACGAATCAAGGTGAACCGAGGGTCCATATTAATAAGGATCCATTTGAGCAACGCGATAGGCTCTCCTGCGATCATCCGTCCAATTCTCCGATGACGCCTCTTGAATGTTCAGCTTGAACATTCGGGTGAACAAGTCGCTCTGCTTGTCGTCGATCGATTTTTCCTATTTTGCGATATTATTGATCATTCACTGAGCATTTCCCGCCAGCGCCCGTTGACAATCCGCAGTCTCCGGTGCTCTCTAAATCTCGCGTGGAGCAAATGGAATTGATCAAAGAGTCCCTTGTCGGTAGATTGCGGTAGGCTGCGGTAGCCTTCGATTATTTCGGACAATTATTACGGTCCAAAGCGTGGCGGGGCAAGGGGAAACAGATATTATCGATTTTACGCAGTACGGTACGGACGAACAAATAAAGCGAACGTGTACGCCATATATGCGACCTGGCACAGGGATTCGTAGAGAATTTCAATGTCCAATTCGGCGAATCATTCGCGGGGAATCATTCTGCGTGATTACGAGCGACAATCCGCGGCGGCGGCGGCGGCGGCGGCGGCGGCGGCGGCGGCGGCGGCGGCGGTTTGCCAAAGAGAAGGGGGGAGGGTTACGTAAGGTGAAATCGCGGAATTACACCGGGCGGGGGATCGAACAAACGCAAGGTGCACTCAGAGCGCATAACTCGGTATCGCACTCGCCGCATTAAAGCGGGACGACCAACGAAATTGGTAAAAGTCCCATTAGCGCGAAACAAGCGGCATTGCGTCGTGCCGGATCGCGAGGTAATCTCGCCGCTGTGTAGAGCGCGGTCCAATTAGGGGTCAAGACTCGCAGATTGGGCGATCTCTCGGTTAGGTCACTTGCCTCGTTAAGAGAACAAAATTCCGGGACGGGAAGGTGCGAAGGGGGCGACGAGGGATATTTATCGGAATTGCTAAATACCTGCGCGGCGACGGCGAATCTCCATTAATAAAAACCCGGCCAGAGTAATTTGCGTCTGGAGAGACCGAGAGTCGGAATCGATCGAGCGGAAAAAGGAGAAACGGAAGGACCCCGTCCTTTTTCACGCTCAACGGTGAAAAGCCGGGACTCGCGAGAAACGTGTTCGAGTAATTCGGGTAGGAGGCGGGGAGGACAGTCTCGCCGAGCCATCCGTGTTAAAGACCTCCGATGTCCTCCTTGGTCGGAAAGTACTTCCCGAATTAATTACAATACGCCGTCGATCGTCGTAATTAGCCGCGTCAAGTCGTTGGCGCTCGTCGATCAGCTCGTAGAGTTGCTCGTAGAGCTCGTAGAGCTTCGGCGAGTGAAACATCGCGAATTCGATCCGACGACGCTGCGGCAAGCGCGCCATCATAAATACGGTCGACGGTCATAACAACGAAGCAATTAACGGTGCACCTTGGTAATTCGCGTTTATCGGATACGACAAGCACAAAATCACAAACATACGCGCGACGGGATCGCTCGCTCGCTTTCTGTGCTGTTTTTTCATTACTTGTAGCAACCATGTTCGCGCAATGTCGCTTGTGGCGTTGCCTCGCGCTGTTCCTCAAACTCCCAACTACGCGCAATTACGAGCGAGTTATACACGAGGAAGCGTGCCGAATTTTCTCATAGTCCGACACTCGTTCAATGCAAGTATAACCGGGCTAAAAGCAAAGTTTCAGCAGCACGCCGCTGCTGGGAAGGAGTTAGACTAATGCGTTTCGCTCGGTGGACAAACGAACGACAAGAACCTCTCGAAAGTTGGCTATAAATTGCATCGAGATACAGGCGGTATCGGCTCGGTGGTTCATTAGAGCCACTTAGCCGAGACGTCCCGATCACGATCCGAGTCATAATGGCCGTCTGATCAATCCAGACGGTCGTATTGTCGCGGACATGCGCGCGTGGCCTTATCTCGCAGTTGTCGGATCTGGCGAGCGCCTGTCCATTCCGCGGGAGATTCCGCAAAATCGCCGGCAGACAGCGAACGCCTTCGCGTCTCGGCCATCGGTTTCCGATATCGGGACAACATCGCGGAAACGCGGCCCCGCGTTGCAGGCGCACAAGCGTAATGCAATGAAGAGAAAAAACGAAAAAAAAACGCGCCCCCCCCCACCGTTAGAAAGAGACGTTAAACGGGAATTAATATTCATGACACTTCATGCGTCGCTGAAACTGCACTGTGATATTTTACGGCCGGCAGGTGCCGCGCGATAAAATTGATCCTAGAATATCGTTTGCTCGCGCGTGGAATACTCTTTACGCGGACCAGCGCTCTCCCGACCTCTCGGTGCAGGTGCATGAAGGCTAGCCGGTGAACCGGGTGCGATTGTGCACGCGGAAGCATCGTTGTACGCTTCTGCGCGATAATGCGTAAGCGCCTTCCCTCGCGTAACGTGAAGCGTTACGCTAAAGCAACGCCGATATCGCGAGGACACATAAATCCCACGATAAAAGTTAAGTATCGGCTGCTTTCTCTCGTAATTAAAACGTACGTGCCGCTCCTCTTATCGCCTTGTATCCGTATTACAAATATGACCCGGTTACAGCGTTAGCAGTTAACGGCCGCGGCCGCGTTAACAGCGCAAAGGGCCGATTATCCGTCGACGCGTCCGTCACGTGGTCGCGCGCGGGTCAAACCGCGCCGAATAAACGTTAGGTCAACGGTGGACAGGCACAGGATCAAAATCCCACGGTGGGAAGCGAGGTTTTGCTCCAGGCAAAGTCCGCGGCATCCATCGCCGGATGTTCAGTGACCGATCTGAAGTTTGCTCACACTGGCGAACGCAACTGACGATCGACGCTCGCGGCGAGAAAGCGCGCTAATCATGACACTCGACACTGATAATAATCGAGTGGAGGCGACGCTCAATCGCGGCATCGCGCGCGTGACGAAGCGACGACGCGTCAACAGCTAGAATCGCGCTGATGGAATCCTCGAATCAAACCGAGCGAGGAAGCATCCCGGAACGCGGCTTGCGTAAAACCGAACGCTCGATCTGGGTCATCGGGGAAGCAACAGCGAACTTTCACCTACGCGCGCGTCTCGAGAGGAGCCACCCTGGCGCGGAAAATTTATGCGCTTACAGGGCGAAACACGCGGAGCAGTTTATTAGACACCGCTATTGTTCGGGACGGCGGACGCCCGCTGCGTACCGTAAGTAAATGCTCGCCGTTGATCATCCGCGGTTGAGCGTCTGCCATTTCGCGTCCGCGAGCCCCGAACGCCGACGCAACGCGTCTCGCGATGACGATCATCATCCCGCGAGTCTCATTCTCGTTTCGCGGCTTAGCGTCTTATCTTCAATACGTCTTGCCGTCTTGCGAAACGGCATCGCGACGCGTTACGTGGCGCAAAGTGCCTCATTGCTGATCACGCATTCGTGTTGGCCCTGACGTGGCATAAGAGCCGATGGTCCCCTGAACGCGATATCTGTTCGTGCCGGCACGACGCGTGCGTAAGCTGGATTAGAATCGAAGAAAAATCGTGTCGCGAAAAGGCGACGCTCGAGCTCCGAGCTCGGTTTGCTATCCAGGCTAAAGAGAAACTGGATTAGCGTTGGACTGGCATTAGCAATCTGAATGGCCTTAATATATGTTCCTGTCAGACGCAATTAAATGCGTTTTACTCGCCGATACTTTTCCCCGCGCGGAAACGATCGTGCCGGCTGACAGCTTGCCGGCAGCCGCGACTGCAAGGCCGCATTATCACTGCAATTACACGTATCGCGATGCACACGCATGTCGGTATTCACCGACAACGAGAATCGACGTAAAATCGGCACAGCTTGCACGGACGACTGCGCCTTTGCCTTGAGCGTTATGCTAATTAATCGCCGCAGAGGTACGCGCGCGATTTCCGCGCGAGGAGCGCCGACGAGGCGACACGCGGAGCGACTTCGCGAAAGAGAAGCGTGAGTCAGTCGATCGATGGATCGGCCGTTGGATGCGATTTGCATCTCGCGATGCGTCCGATCGCGAATTGCGCTCGCTCGCGAATCACAAATATTAACTTCCCGCCGCCGAGGAAGCGGATGCGGACGAACCGCTGCCTCGGCGTAGCCGCGGAACAAACTCGCGCTGCTTGCGATGAGCCGCGATTTTAATTTCCATCGGATAAACACGCAAACATCGAACTACCGGAAGGAGAATGCTCGCTCCGAGGCTCGTATCAACATCGACCTAACGAAAAACGAGGAATCGTTGCCGTTGAATTGCGATGGAATAACACAGGAAACGGATTTCTCAGCCGGAAACGTCGCGATTTATCGTAACGGCTCGATCGGGATCTAATCACGGATAAGTGTTGAAACTTAGCTGCGAAAGAGCCGAGAACAGGCGCCCAACAGGGCTCGCCGATATGGCGAGCTTTTCCTCGACGTCGAGTAGCCTTCTCTCGAGTAGCTCGGAGTAGTTTGGGAGAAATTCGCGGCTCGTTATGGTGACATCGTCGGCCAAGCGGCGCTACCTGCTTTGTTTTCAGTCTTCAACTGAAGGTTGTTGCTAACGGGGACCTAGACAATCGCGGTTCCATCTCGAATCCCTTACATGTCGGACGTGGAAGAAAACAACAGTTGTAATAAGACTCGAACACGACGGTCGGATTCCTCGCGCAGTCGTATCGAGAACTCTGTATAAGACGACCGCATCTCCAAAGGGAAGTTTCCCTTTGTACGATATTGTACGCGATTCGCGCTCAAGCGTGGAGTATTCTTTATCACTCAATCCACAGCCGAGCGTTCAATCCGCCAAGTGTAAGTTTGGCGGATGCCAATCAGCGCTGATCGACCAGCGAGTATCCAACGATGAGCGATCACATTCGTATCTCGATAACGGGGCCAAGGGCAGCTCTCTCTCTCTTCTTGTTCTTGCGTAAAAATTATCGGCGCGTTGTTCGACTTCATGGGACCGTTTCCGCGGATCGTGTTCCCGTGAGAGCTCCAGAATGCAACTGGGGACTCCGGGCGGCTCTAGACATATCTGGGCTTTGATGGGGCATGTAATGCTGCGAGATTTCGGATCCGCCGATGTGGGGGGTTCGCGGAGGATTTTCTTTTTTTTTACTCCACTTACTCTTCAGTCTCGCTACCGATGGTTCCACGAGGTGTTTTTGGATCTTATGTTTCACCATTCAGATTTGTTATGCTCAGATCGTCGGAGAGACAATTGGAGGACAGCCAGCGAGGGATGCGACGCGATCGTTGCCGGATGAAGAACTCGACGAGAAACCGGAGACAACAAAATCGGCCGGGCTTGCGGTATATTTCAATTTTTGCCAAAGGGGGGAGAAATGACAGGAGCCGATTCGGCGGGCGCTGATAAATCGATTCGTACGCAGAGCGCAACCCCGACACGCACTCCACCCCCGATGCTGGCGGTTCGCGGCATTCGCGATATTTATTGCCGGACGTTCCATTCGCGTCGAATATAATGCCGGACGTTCTAATCGCGCGAGCTCTTTCCCCCGTGACCGAGCCGACGTCTCCGATCGAGTTTAATCCAACGCGACCGGCTGAACCGACGGGGTGGTGGCTGGAACATCCCCCTCTCCCCCTCCCCGACGCTGCGAGTGCAACTTCCGGGGCCGGGGCCGAGCGCGCTGAAGATACGTCCGCAAACACCGCGAAGCTGAGATAATTTATGTTGCTCGCCGTTGCGATTAATTAATCGAGAAACTTCTCGCGCCCGCGGCGCGCGTCCCGGTTTACGCGATGTTGAACCCCCTCGGGGAGGTCCGTCGAGGGTGCGCCATACCTACCCTGCATTTTTAACTTCCTGCGTTCACAGGAATTGCTGGTGTGGTCGGGGAAACGATGATACGGATGATACAAACGATATCTCTTTAAATGTCGCGGATGATTTTTTACGATATAATAAAGCTCTTCGATTTCGCTCTTCGATTTGGATTGGCGGATCGCGGATGTGTTCGCGTAGCGTCGGTGTAGCTAAAATTGCACTTTGCTATCATTTATTGTTAAACGCGGATAAAAGCCGCGGCTACGATTCTTTCCCGTTACAATGGGATTTAATTAATTTCATAGCGCAATTCGCGGCTCGCGTTGCGCCAAATCGCTCGATATCCAGAACCGGGAGAGGGGCAGGGGCAGGGGTAGGAATGAGTTAATCCAAATAGCCCGCGATGTTATTACGCGCGGCGACACGCGTACATCCATTTTTGATATTTGCGCGGAAAAGGTCTCCGATAGATCAAGCCATTGGAAAAAAAAAAGAAAAAAAAAAAAAAACGCGCGGTGATACACGCGGAGCGTAGTGCAATATGCATTGGCGCGTTTCCAATTACCTGAAATCCCCCCCTTTTTTTGCGCCGAATTGCGAACCCGCCCGGATGCCGGGGAGTCGCGCGGGGCCCCTTCGCGAGTCCTCGATCGGACGATCAGCGATTGCAGACGTTTCCGCTTCCGCGGAAACGCGAGATTCGTCCCGCTGAGATTTCGTAACCGACTTGGCGTCGCGGCAAAGAGGRGGGGGGGGGGGGGAGGAGGAGAAGAGAGATGGGAAGAGACGGCGACAATCAGGCGAGGCGCTGAGAAAGGAGCAGCAGTGGCACGGCCACGGCCGCGACTCCACCGGAAGAAGAAAAGGGAAACGGAAGAGTGTCTTCGAGGTCGCTGCAGCTGCTCGTTAGTATTCCTCGACCTGTATCAGGATGTCGACGACGATTTGGCATTCAAGCCAGTGCAAGCCCCGCCGCTGCCGCGATCCCCTTGAGAGCGAAATAGATTCCGTTTCATCTGGCGCAATCAGGATTGATTGGGACACTTTAACAGGAAAGAGGGTGGCCATCTCGCGAGGTCGAGGGTGGACGCTGAATTCCGTCTCGCGATGCCGCACGAACGGCCGGCAGGAGCGCGATATAACGCGACGACGGGCAGATGATAGGCGTGCGTCTCTTCTGGTTCCTTCGTGTCGGATTTGATCGCCTTCGCGGGTTTTAATATCGCACTGCGCGACGCACTGCTGGGACGCGAGGCATCATGGTGTATGGGAATATTTCCCGATGAGATTGAACGTTTAAATACGCCAGGCAACGGCGTATCGATGCGTGGCTTATTCCCGTGGCGATCCGTCCCGACAGCGCGACGACAGGAAGTTTCGCGCAAAAAGAGGCACTCTATTCTTCGGCTCTCCGCGATGACGCGGGAGACGGATGATTAAATTTCAGATATGCCGCGTGGCTTTGTCGGATTTGGAAGCTCCGCCGGAACCGCCGGCTCTCGATTCGTCGCGACCGTCGTTCGTTACATTCGCATCAGCTTTGATCAAGCATCAAGCGTGTCTACGCAGAGTCGACCGTGAGATTAGACGGTCTCCTAATCTTCCTGCCGTAATTTCGCGTGATTAAAGGACCCCCCGGATCGGGATCAGCGGGAACTGCGTTACGTCATCCGCGTCAGCGTCACGCGAAGTGACTCGTAACAATGGAACCGCGTAACGTAACGCTGCAGTCGCGATCCGGGAGCGTGGAGATTGCGCCTCCGAGAGAGAGAGAGAGAGAGAGAGAGAGAGAGAGAGAGAGAGAGAGAGAGAGAGAGAGAGAGAGCTCGCGAGAGAGAGAGAGAGAGAGAGAGAGAGAGAGAGAGATGGGATTGCATCTCGGCGAGATCGGACATCGCGCGGCGAATTATTTTCACGTGCCTTTCAGTACCAGCGCAATCGATGAAACCGATATTCCTCTTCGGGGTTTCACGCTCAGCGAAATGTCAATCGACCGCTGCTCTCGGCGGCTCTAGGAGCGCTCTAGAAAAGTATAAATACCAAAGCCGCGGGTACTCGTTCCCTTGGCAAGCACTGCTACATGCCCGTAGCTTACGTCCGATGAATTATTGCAGCCTATCGGCCGCGAACAATGAAGCCCGCCACTCGGAGTTGTACACGTCTTGGCTGATGGAAACGATGAAGCGATAGCGGAGATGGACGGACGGATAATTAGGTGGCAACGTGAGTCGGATCGTCGGGAAAGGGAATGCTATCGTTGGGAAGCGTTCCCGCCACGGACCGACGTCGGCGCGTCGACCATGAAATCATGCCGCAATAGCGGCGTGCTATTTCCTCCGCTATCGTTGATTCTCGCACCTCGCCTCTTGTCACCGCGAATTCAACGCATCGCGAGCCGCGTCCCGAAACCACGCGCTGATTCCGGCAGCTATCTGCCTGGGAATCGAAATCATCTCGCTGACCTTTCGCGGAAGGTATACGAGAACGGCGACGACACGGCGACGAAGCAACGAGACAGCGGGACTGGTGCTGCTGAACCGTCCGCGTTATCCGGAATAATCGCGACCACGTTTTCGGCCGCCATAAATCTCATTATCGCGACGGTACCGCGCCGACGAGTTTGCGTTATGGTTTTCTTTTGCCGCTCTTTCCGCCGGTTTCGTCCCAAGCGCGCCCGGAATCCCGACTGGACGCGGCGGATGCGCGCATATCGGTCTCTCTCTCTCTCTCTCTCTCTCTCTCTCTCTCTCTCTCTCTCTCTCTCTCTCTCTCTCTTTCTCTGTCTGTCCGGCGTGCAGGCCTGGTCGCGTCAACTCTGTCGCTCGAGACTCGAACGCGACGACGGTGCTTCACAAAGCCGCCTTTCGCGTTTCGCGTCCGGTAATTACCAAGCGGGATTTTCGTGCACACCACGAGGACAACCGCGACGAAGCGCCGGCTCTTCCTCGCGCTTCAGAGACGCATACGGAGGACGTTCGTCAAACAACAGCCGCCTGGTCGCGGCTTATTGTCGCGGTAGCGGAATGAGAAACGGGTACGACTCGCTCGGTTCAGTTCGGTTATCGCCACTTGGCACGAAGCACAAAGCTCCGTTATCTTCGTAGCTATCACGATTTTGCGGGATGACCAAACACGCCCGCCTGACCTCGCGATTCTAACGGGCTCTGAGAAACTCGACCCGAGCTCTAAAAGCCACGGTGCATCGGAGCATCTCCGCGTCTTCGATCCCGCGGAATCCTCGGAGATCTCGCGAGGAGTGTACTTTCTGTGTTTCGGCGCTTTGTGCGGCTCCAGATGGAGGGGAACATGCAGCGAGAGCCCGCGAAAGCATTTCTCACGGTTATTCAAGGGGAAGTTTACAGTTTTATTGGGCGACGAAGCACGCAAACGGATCGCGCTTTTATCGGCGGAAGGACCCAAAGCCGGCAAAATGTATTCGTTCCCATCGACGTAAATCGTCGCGATTTATCAGTCGTCTGTTGTATCACGATTTCGCCAAGTGATCGGATTAAGCGGGACTGCGGTTCGCTACTGGAACATGCATCATTAGCGGAATAGCGGTTTGCGTGCTGAAAAAAGTCCTTTTCGCACCTTCTCGCCGGCGACTCGCACCTTCCTGCTTTCCCAGAGGTTTCGCGAATGCGAAACCTTTCTCGCCCCTCTCGCCTCGGTCGCTTGCGACAGCTCCGATACTTCCGCGCGCGCATTTCTATGCATTGTACTCATTGGCACCGGCTCGCGAATCCGGGCGACTTTTCAACGAGCCTGCTCGCCCGGGCGTTCACGCAGTCCGAGGTTAATCACTATTTGACCCAATTTTATCCCCGTGCCTTAATGCGCCTCGAAGAATAATGGAGACTTAACGTCATATCGGAGGGGGGCGGCAATTCTCCCTGCGGGACAGAGAGAGAGAGAGAGAGAGAGAGAGAGAGAGAGAGAGTCCTAATGTCTCTCGATTCACGGATTTCGAGATAACGAGCGCGCGAGTGACGATTAGGGATTGTCCTCGGTCTCCACCTTCCAGTTGTTCCTTCTCTTTCGTTTCAAGAAGAGCTTTAATTGCAATTAGTCAACCATGAGTCGTTCCGGTTCGGCCTGACTTGGATCGCAAAGCTTTGACCCTTCGCGGAAACTCCCCGCTCTTCGGGTCCGTTCCCGTTTGAATGCGAGGAGCGATCCGCTTTCCCTCGCACACGCGGGATTATCCGTGTACATTTGCGGGACAATCTCTTGCGAAATGGCACGAGCGGCTACAATAGCCCGATGGTATCAGTGTGAGATTTGCCCGCGAGATAATGCGCTCGATGAGCGCAACGGCTGATTCGCAACGCGCATGTTATTGCGTTGCTCCGTTGCTCTTGTTCCAGCACGCTGGATATTTTTCTACTCTTTGCATTCGGGTGTGATCTCCCGTTGCAACGTCCCTGCGGAAATTGGCGGTTTCGCTAACGCAAAGTTGGCCGATTCGCTCTCCGCGTGCGCGTCTCCTCGAGAGGAGAATGCTCGCGCACGCTCGCCCTCGCGGACCGCCAATTAATTTCTCAGCGCAGCTTATCGAGATGCTTCGACGATGGCCGCCGGCAAAAGGATACGCGTCGAGGTTGGTTTATTCCTGGCGGCGCAAGAAGAGGAAGAAATAGAAGTCGAGTTGAACAAAACGAACAGGGCGAGGAAGGGTTCGGCGGGGAGTAGAGGCCCTCTCGGCTGGAGAACGCGAGTGAGCTGGAGTCGCAGCAGAGACGAGGTCAACGTTCTTCGGAGGTGCATTGGCACAGGGAGAGGGGGGGCGGGGCGGACGAGGAGAAAGGGAATAAAGGTTCCGAGCGGCAGGCACTGACCAAGGACGAGCACGGAGAGCGGCGGTGGTAAGGGAAGATAGCCGAAGAGGGATAGACTCGACAAAGAGGCAAGGAGAGACGAGCGGGAGGCGAGTCGGATAAGGAGGACGAGGCAGGAGAAGAGGAAGGGAACGACGAAGAAGAATGGCGATGCGGCTGAAAGAGAGAACCGGCAAGGCTAGAATGGCAGGTGCAGCCCGCTCGCGCGAGGATGCAGCCTCGCGAGGATGCGAATTCCCGCAATTACCGGCTGGATCCGTAGCCGAGGCGCGATAGCGCGGATTTCGATGCGTTTCGCGAGAGGAAACGCATCTATAAACGATAAAGATAAAGATCCCTGACGTACGAGCGGACTCTCGCTTCTGCGAGTTACGTGCATCGAGGAATGCATTGCGCGCGTGCGATCACGCGTCAGGTCAGCCGATGCCAAAACCGCGACGGGCTCGAAGAGACGAGCCTTTCCGCCAGAATGGCGGAAGATCCCGCGTGCCTCGTACAACGAAATTGTTTGCTTAATCAAATATAATCTCGCAACCGGCGCGGAGACATAATTCCTGATAAACTTCGCCTCGTCGTGACAGTCGTCGTCGTCGCGTCTCCGCGCGAGGGAATTACGGTGCACCGGCGCAATCGCCGAATTTGCATACCACTACAATTTAATTCGAGGCCACGTTATACGAAGGAACATAATCCCGCTGCCTGCGGGAAGATCCACCTTAACCCTGCCTCGCGAGCTCGGCCCTTTCGGGAATCGCCTTCTCGCTAGCTCCGAATGAAATCTCGCTGCGCGCCGTCTCGATTCGTCGCTTCCACGATCTCCAGATCTCGCCGATGATCGATGAAAACGAGACCAGCGCGGATACGGACGGTAAATCAACGTTACATAAATTAACAGCGCGCCACTTTCTCTCCGCATAGCGACGACACCCACACGTGTGCGCGTGTGTGCCGATGCCGAACGACATCGAGGATCACCGTTGATCTTTCCCGCGAAAATATTCGCAGCGTCCATCGCGGTGCATCGTTGCATCGCTTCACGCGTGCGTGAACGTTTACATCCGCTCCTCTGTTTTCACCTTTGACCGAGAACCGAGAGATAGAAATTTTGCATAATTTGTCCACTTCATTAATCGCTCTTAATAATGAGAGCTACGATTGTGTAAATTCGCGATTCATGTACGCGTATCATTAAACATTAACAACAAACACTAATATAATTAACTAATTGCTAATTAATTACAAATACTCTACATGCATTATTTAACGATGCATGCTGTTTTGAAGATGCGTTTTGCATAAACGTCAACAGATCTCACCGGATCGGAAACGAGCGGATAAATCGCAAGTTGCGATAAAGATTAATGCGATTAATGCCCCGCTAATAGGATTCACCTCGTGAATCGTGATGCGTTGACGGCTCGTCAACGTATTTCCCCATCATTCGCATCGCCCGGCAAGAAAACGAGAAACGCGAAAAAAAAGTGCGCAACGTTCGCACGCTCGCGTGTAACATTTTTCTCGCCTCCGATTTCGCAGCGCGGAGTGCGGATTTGAATCGAGCGATCGTCCCGGACGGAATTCGCCAGCGGCCGCAATTATTCCCAAACGCGATCTAGAACTCGCGTGTACATAACTCCCGCGGCGAGCAATGTACCTATATCCTCTCTCTCTCTCTCTCTCTCTCTCTCTCTCTCTTTCTCTCTCTCTTCCTCTTATTTCACATAACAGCTGTCACACGATACCTGCATAACCACCGCTTTCAGTTTCGCATTCCGCAAAGGCGTTCGACGTCTCCGCGCGGCAGCGCGGAATGCCGAAATAGCGGCATGCGGGATTCTCCATTTGTCATTGTTCCCGGTGGAACAAGCCGCGTACTCATACACGGCCGTTGCATCGGTTTTCCGTCGAGAGCGCGGCGAGTGCTCGCGCGGGAGCGAGCGGATGCGAGCGATCGCCTTCGCGCGCGCAATCAGAGATCGCGCGAGTTCGGTGCGCAAGTCGAATGACGGATACATTGTTTTGCGGCGGGAATAACGGCAGCCGCGTACAAACGACGGCGCAGAAACGGAAGCGGAACCTTTCGGCATAATCGCCGCGCAGCAGGATCGAAGAGAGAGATTCCGCCCGAAGACGCCGGCGTTCCATAAACCCACTTCCTGCTGAAATAATAGCGTCTTGTGCCGCGGCGGGAGATGCGCGACGACACCGAAAGGAGGAATTGGAGCATCTCTGGTGACGGTAATTCGAAGCGACAGGCTTCCAATTAAAGCTCTTTAGGGGGCAGGGGAGTAGCTTCCAACCACCGGCAGCGTCGAACAATGTCAAATTCGACGCTCGTCGAGGCTACACCCTGGCCTGGATTTACATGCCGCCTTTACTATGCTCGCGATCGAGCACACCGCTTGCTCTCGCGTCACCGCTATCGCCCTCATACAACCTCATCCTCGTCGGGATGTTATCGAGAATTTCATGAAGAGGGCGTTACATCGATGATCCCAGATCTGTCCCTCTTAAGGGACAGGTTACAGGCACGATTGCTCGCGCGGATGAGACGTCTCTTTTAGAAATTCGTCCGATTCGTTACGTTACGAGTCGATCCGTAACCGGCTTCTGTAAGCAGAAGGCTCATCCAATGCCCGGCGAAGGAAATGGACGTCGATCGTGCATCAGGAGAGACGTTCCGTAAAATACGCACGACAGTGGCCTCTCATGCGTGGATGGCTCCGTTCCCATTACGTACGCATTGATAATCGGCCGGGCGCGACAGGAGATTGTCCGTTTTCCTCTCTCCTCTCAAGATTACGATAGCTATTTCACGGGTATTGACGACGATGCACGTAGGCGCAATGAGAGCCTCGCTGGAGAGCGACTGACGTCACTCTTGCGGGACAAAGAGCGGCGGTCGCAAATGCGGAACTCTCGTGGACTCGGCAAATATTGGATCTTACATAACCCGCCTTAGATTCACGATGACTTGACTCCGCGTGAAAAATGCCTCTCGGAACGAGCCGTGCACTCGCGCGCACCGGAGCCGTTCGCCGTTACGTAAACGCGCTCGCAAAGTCGCCTCCTCGCGGTAAATCCGCGCGGCGGAGGGAATTAATTTTGTCCTAACGGGGACTTTTCTCGCCAGGTCTCTCGCCAGACGGACAATAAAGAGGAGCCGAATGACGTAACGAAAGAAGCTTGATGTACGACGCGGCGATTAGCGCCTTTAATGTCCGCTGACATATTGCGCGTTCCGCAAGCGGTCGCTTTCCCAACGCCCGGCCGAGAGCCGATTCTAATTATCCTGCCGAGCGATGCAGGCTGCTAAGTCGCAGATATATGAGCGCCGGTTAACGCGGGAGCACCTACACGCATCCTTCATCCTCGCGATTGGTCAATGAACCGACGGCAGCGGCGGGTGGCGGCGGGCGGGGGCGGGGAGAGCCCCCCCGTGAATGAACGGCGGGATTTATCGCGGGCGGAATCAGCGCGCTGACAAATTCCCGCGTCAGGCGGCGAGGCGGCGGACAAACGCGCCGTTTTGCGAGTCGGCCTGGCGGCGGAATAGCGCGACAAAGGCCTTATTAGAGAGGAAGACGCTTACGAAACGCCGGCGGAGTCCGCGGCCGGCCTCATCAAGACGAATCAACGGCGAAATGTCGACCATACTTGCAGCTAATACGCGGTGACCGCCGCTGATGTCAAAACGTCAACCGCGAGGACTCTCGGTGATTTGTCGCCCGTCAGATGAATCTCGGTCTCTTCTCGGTCTGTCCGTCTGTCCGTGGCGGTGATGTGGCGGTGAGCTGGCTCTCTCACGTAACGGCGTATCCGCTGGGGTGTTACACATACGCGCGATGCTTTTTCACGGGGAATCCCCTCCTTCTGTCCTTCTGTCCGTCCCGCCGCGAGTTCGAGTAATTATTCCCCGAGTGCAACGAGAGAATAATTGATGCGAGGGGAGCTATCATTATACGTTTCGTAAGAACCGTCGGAATTAAGAATTACCGCAGTATCACGGACACAAAGAGCCGGCGGTAAGATGGAAGGAAACAAACGTGAGGAAGAAAAATAGCGACGATGGACAAGCGGGCGACCGCGGCATTTTATTCCGCTGCATTTCTTCGGCCAGGCGAGCCGCGCCGGAATACCAGCTAGACTGCTCTCTCTCTCTCTCTCTCTCTCTCTCTCTCTCTCTCTCTCTCTCTC
>JAHMML010000040.1:675016-711495 GCA_020341155.1 Eciton burchellii
AGAGAGAGAGAGAGAGAGAGAGAGAGAGAGAGAGAGAGAGAGAGAGAGAGAGAGAGAGAGAGAGAGAGAGAGAGAGAGAGAGAGAGAGAGATGGGATTGCATCTCGGCGAGATCGGACATCGCGCGGCGAATTATTTTCACGTGCCTTTCAGTACCAGCGCAATCGATGAAACCGATATTCCTCTTCGGGGTTTCACGCTCAGCGAAATGTCAATCGACCGCTGCTCTCGGCGGCTCTAGGAGCGCTCTAGAAAAGTATAAATACCAAAGCCGCGGGTACTCGTTCCCTTGGCAAGCACTGCTACATGCCCGTAGCTTACGTCCGATGAATTATTGCAGCCTATCGGCCGCGAACAATGAAGCCCGCCACTCGGAGTTGTACACGTCTTGGCTGATGGAAACGATGAAGCGATAGCGGAGATGGACGGACGGATAATTAGGTGGCAACGTGAGTCGGATCGTCGGGAAAGGGAATGCTATCGTTGGGAAGCGTTCCCGCCACGGACCGACGTCGGCGCGTCGACCATGAAATCATGCCGCAATAGCGGCGTGCTATTTCCTCCGCTATCGTTGATTCTCGCACCTCGCCTCTTGTCACCGCGAATTCAACGCATCGCGAGCCGCGTCCCGAAACCACGCGCTGATTCCGGCAGCTATCTGCCTGGGAATCGAAATCATCTCGCTGACCTTTCGCGGAAGGTATACGAGAACGGCGACGACACGGCGACGAAGCAACGAGACAGCGGGACTGGTGCTGCTGAACCGTCCGCGTTATCCGGAATAATCGCGACCACGTTTTCGGCCGCCATAAATCTCATTATCGCGACGGTACCGCGCCGACGAGTTTGCGTTATGGTTTTCTTTTGCCGCTCTTTCCGCCGGTTTCGTCCCAAGCGCGCCCGGAATCCCGACTGGACGCGGCGGATGCGCGCATATCGGTCTCTCTCTCTCTCTCTCTCTCTCTCTCTCTCTCTCTCTCTCTCTCTCTCTCTCTCTCTCTTTCTCTGTCTGTCCGGCGTGCAGGCCTGGTCGCGTCAACTCTGTCGCTCGAGACTCGAACGCGACGACGGTGCTTCACAAAGCCGCCTTTCGCGTTTCGCGTCCGGTAATTACCAAGCGGGATTTTCGTGCACACCACGAGGACAACCGCGACGAAGCGCCGGCTCTTCCTCGCGCTTCAGAGACGCATACGGAGGACGTTCGTCAAACAACAGCCGCCTGGTCGCGGCTTATTGTCGCGGTAGCGGAATGAGAAACGGGTACGACTCGCTCGGTTCAGTTCGGTTATCGCCACTTGGCACGAAGCACAAAGCTCCGTTATCTTCGTAGCTATCACGATTTTGCGGGATGACCAAACACGCCCGCCTGACCTCGCGATTCTAACGGGCTCTGAGAAACTCGACCCGAGCTCTAAAAGCCACGGTGCATCGGAGCATCTCCGCGTCTTCGATCCCGCGGAATCCTCGGAGATCTCGCGAGGAGTGTACTTTCTGTGTTTCGGCGCTTTGTGCGGCTCCAGATGGAGGGGAACATGCAGCGAGAGCCCGCGAAAGCATTTCTCACGGTTATTCAAGGGGAAGTTTACAGTTTTATTGGGCGACGAAGCACGCAAACGGATCGCGCTTTTATCGGCGGAAGGACCCAAAGCCGGCAAAATGTATTCGTTCCCATCGACGTAAATCGTCGCGATTTATCAGTCGTCTGTTGTATCACGATTTCGCCAAGTGATCGGATTAAGCGGGACTGCGGTTCGCTACTGGAACATGCATCATTAGCGGAATAGCGGTTTGCGTGCTGAAAAAAGTCCTTTTCGCACCTTCTCGCCGGCGACTCGCACCTTCCTGCTTTCCCAGAGGTTTCGCGAATGCGAAACCTTTCTCGCCCCTCTCGCCTCGGTCGCTTGCGACAGCTCCGATACTTCCGCGCGCGCATTTCTATGCATTGTACTCATTGGCACCGGCTCGCGAATCCGGGCGACTTTTCAACGAGCCTGCTCGCCCGGGCGTTCACGCAGTCCGAGGTTAATCACTATTTGACCCAATTTTATCCCCGTGCCTTAATGCGCCTCGAAGAATAATGGAGACTTAACGTCATATCGGAGGGGGGCGGCAATTCTCCCTGCGGGACAGAGAGAGAGAGAGAGAGAGAGAGAGAGAGAGAGAGAGTCCTAATGTCTCTCGATTCACGGATTTCGAGATAACGAGCGCGCGAGTGACGATTAGGGATTGTCCTCGGTCTCCACCTTCCAGTTGTTCCTTCTCTTTCGTTTCAAGAAGAGCTTTAATTGCAATTAGTCAACCATGAGTCGTTCCGGTTCGGCCTGACTTGGATCGCAAAGCTTTGACCCTTCGCGGAAACTCCCCGCTCTTCGGGTCCGTTCCCGTTTGAATGCGAGGAGCGATCCGCTTTCCCTCGCACACGCGGGATTATCCGTGTACATTTGCGGGACAATCTCTTGCGAAATGGCACGAGCGGCTACAATAGCCCGATGGTATCAGTGTGAGATTTGCCCGCGAGATAATGCGCTCGATGAGCGCAACGGCTGATTCGCAACGCGCATGTTATTGCGTTGCTCCGTTGCTCTTGTTCCAGCACGCTGGATATTTTTCTACTCTTTGCATTCGGGTGTGATCTCCCGTTGCAACGTCCCTGCGGAAATTGGCGGTTTCGCTAACGCAAAGTTGGCCGATTCGCTCTCCGCGTGCGCGTCTCCTCGAGAGGAGAATGCTCGCGCACGCTCGCCCTCGCGGACCGCCAATTAATTTCTCAGCGCAGCTTATCGAGATGCTTCGACGATGGCCGCCGGCAAAAGGATACGCGTCGAGGTTGGTTTATTCCTGGCGGCGCAAGAAGAGGAAGAAATAGAAGTCGAGTTGAACAAAACGAACAGGGCGAGGAAGGGTTCGGCGGGGAGTAGAGGCCCTCTCGGCTGGAGAACGCGAGTGAGCTGGAGTCGCAGCAGAGACGAGGTCAACGTTCTTCGGAGGTGCATTGGCACAGGGAGAGGGGGGGCGGGGCGGACGAGGAGAAAGGGAATAAAGGTTCCGAGCGGCAGGCACTGACCAAGGACGAGCACGGAGAGCGGCGGTGGTAAGGGAAGATAGCCGAAGAGGGATAGACTCGACAAAGAGGCAAGGAGAGACGAGCGGGAGGCGAGTCGGATAAGGAGGACGAGGCAGGAGAAGAGGAAGGGAACGACGAAGAAGAATGGCGATGCGGCTGAAAGAGAGAACCGGCAAGGCTAGAATGGCAGGTGCAGCCCGCTCGCGCGAGGATGCAGCCTCGCGAGGATGCGAATTCCCGCAATTACCGGCTGGATCCGTAGCCGAGGCGCGATAGCGCGGATTTCGATGCGTTTCGCGAGAGGAAACGCATCTATAAACGATAAAGATAAAGATCCCTGACGTACGAGCGGACTCTCGCTTCTGCGAGTTACGTGCATCGAGGAATGCATTGCGCGCGTGCGATCACGCGTCAGGTCAGCCGATGCCAAAACCGCGACGGGCTCGAAGAGACGAGCCTTTCCGCCAGAATGGCGGAAGATCCCGCGTGCCTCGTACAACGAAATTGTTTGCTTAATCAAATATAATCTCGCAACCGGCGCGGAGACATAATTCCTGATAAACTTCGCCTCGTCGTGACAGTCGTCGTCGTCGCGTCTCCGCGCGAGGGAATTACGGTGCACCGGCGCAATCGCCGAATTTGCATACCACTACAATTTAATTCGAGGCCACGTTATACGAAGGAACATAATCCCGCTGCCTGCGGGAAGATCCACCTTAACCCTGCCTCGCGAGCTCGGCCCTTTCGGGAATCGCCTTCTCGCTAGCTCCGAATGAAATCTCGCTGCGCGCCGTCTCGATTCGTCGCTTCCACGATCTCCAGATCTCGCCGATGATCGATGAAAACGAGACCAGCGCGGATACGGACGGTAAATCAACGTTACATAAATTAACAGCGCGCCACTTTCTCTCCGCATAGCGACGACACCCACACGTGTGCGCGTGTGTGCCGATGCCGAACGACATCGAGGATCACCGTTGATCTTTCCCGCGAAAATATTCGCAGCGTCCATCGCGGTGCATCGTTGCATCGCTTCACGCGTGCGTGAACGTTTACATCCGCTCCTCTGTTTTCACCTTTGACCGAGAACCGAGAGATAGAAATTTTGCATAATTTGTCCACTTCATTAATCGCTCTTAATAATGAGAGCTACGATTGTGTAAATTCGCGATTCATGTACGCGTATCATTAAACATTAACAACAAACACTAATATAATTAACTAATTGCTAATTAATTACAAATACTCTACATGCATTATTTAACGATGCATGCTGTTTTGAAGATGCGTTTTGCATAAACGTCAACAGATCTCACCGGATCGGAAACGAGCGGATAAATCGCAAGTTGCGATAAAGATTAATGCGATTAATGCCCCGCTAATAGGATTCACCTCGTGAATCGTGATGCGTTGACGGCTCGTCAACGTATTTCCCCATCATTCGCATCGCCCGGCAAGAAAACGAGAAACGCGAAAAAAAAGTGCGCAACGTTCGCACGCTCGCGTGTAACATTTTTCTCGCCTCCGATTTCGCAGCGCGGAGTGCGGATTTGAATCGAGCGATCGTCCCGGACGGAATTCGCCAGCGGCCGCAATTATTCCCAAACGCGATCTAGAACTCGCGTGTACATAACTCCCGCGGCGAGCAATGTACCTATATCCTCTCTCTCTCTCTCTCTCTCTCTCTCTCTCTCTTTCTCTCTCTCTTCCTCTTATTTCACATAACAGCTGTCACACGATACCTGCATAACCACCGCTTTCAGTTTCGCATTCCGCAAAGGCGTTCGACGTCTCCGCGCGGCAGCGCGGAATGCCGAAATAGCGGCATGCGGGATTCTCCATTTGTCATTGTTCCCGGTGGAACAAGCCGCGTACTCATACACGGCCGTTGCATCGGTTTTCCGTCGAGAGCGCGGCGAGTGCTCGCGCGGGAGCGAGCGGATGCGAGCGATCGCCTTCGCGCGCGCAATCAGAGATCGCGCGAGTTCGGTGCGCAAGTCGAATGACGGATACATTGTTTTGCGGCGGGAATAACGGCAGCCGCGTACAAACGACGGCGCAGAAACGGAAGCGGAACCTTTCGGCATAATCGCCGCGCAGCAGGATCGAAGAGAGAGATTCCGCCCGAAGACGCCGGCGTTCCATAAACCCACTTCCTGCTGAAATAATAGCGTCTTGTGCCGCGGCGGGAGATGCGCGACGACACCGAAAGGAGGAATTGGAGCATCTCTGGTGACGGTAATTCGAAGCGACAGGCTTCCAATTAAAGCTCTTTAGGGGGCAGGGGAGTAGCTTCCAACCACCGGCAGCGTCGAACAATGTCAAATTCGACGCTCGTCGAGGCTACACCCTGGCCTGGATTTACATGCCGCCTTTACTATGCTCGCGATCGAGCACACCGCTTGCTCTCGCGTCACCGCTATCGCCCTCATACAACCTCATCCTCGTCGGGATGTTATCGAGAATTTCATGAAGAGGGCGTTACATCGATGATCCCAGATCTGTCCCTCTTAAGGGACAGGTTACAGGCACGATTGCTCGCGCGGATGAGACGTCTCTTTTAGAAATTCGTCCGATTCGTTACGTTACGAGTCGATCCGTAACCGGCTTCTGTAAGCAGAAGGCTCATCCAATGCCCGGCGAAGGAAATGGACGTCGATCGTGCATCAGGAGAGACGTTCCGTAAAATACGCACGACAGTGGCCTCTCATGCGTGGATGGCTCCGTTCCCATTACGTACGCATTGATAATCGGCCGGGCGCGACAGGAGATTGTCCGTTTTCCTCTCTCCTCTCAAGATTACGATAGCTATTTCACGGGTATTGACGACGATGCACGTAGGCGCAATGAGAGCCTCGCTGGAGAGCGACTGACGTCACTCTTGCGGGACAAAGAGCGGCGGTCGCAAATGCGGAACTCTCGTGGACTCGGCAAATATTGGATCTTACATAACCCGCCTTAGATTCACGATGACTTGACTCCGCGTGAAAAATGCCTCTCGGAACGAGCCGTGCACTCGCGCGCACCGGAGCCGTTCGCCGTTACGTAAACGCGCTCGCAAAGTCGCCTCCTCGCGGTAAATCCGCGCGGCGGAGGGAATTAATTTTGTCCTAACGGGGACTTTTCTCGCCAGGTCTCTCGCCAGACGGACAATAAAGAGGAGCCGAATGACGTAACGAAAGAAGCTTGATGTACGACGCGGCGATTAGCGCCTTTAATGTCCGCTGACATATTGCGCGTTCCGCAAGCGGTCGCTTTCCCAACGCCCGGCCGAGAGCCGATTCTAATTATCCTGCCGAGCGATGCAGGCTGCTAAGTCGCAGATATATGAGCGCCGGTTAACGCGGGAGCACCTACACGCATCCTTCATCCTCGCGATTGGTCAATGAACCGACGGCAGCGGCGGGTGGCGGCGGGCGGGGGCGGGGAGAGCCCCCCCGTGAATGAACGGCGGGATTTATCGCGGGCGGAATCAGCGCGCTGACAAATTCCCGCGTCAGGCGGCGAGGCGGCGGACAAACGCGCCGTTTTGCGAGTCGGCCTGGCGGCGGAATAGCGCGACAAAGGCCTTATTAGAGAGGAAGACGCTTACGAAACGCCGGCGGAGTCCGCGGCCGGCCTCATCAAGACGAATCAACGGCGAAATGTCGACCATACTTGCAGCTAATACGCGGTGACCGCCGCTGATGTCAAAACGTCAACCGCGAGGACTCTCGGTGATTTGTCGCCCGTCAGATGAATCTCGGTCTCTTCTCGGTCTGTCCGTCTGTCCGTGGCGGTGATGTGGCGGTGAGCTGGCTCTCTCACGTAACGGCGTATCCGCTGGGGTGTTACACATACGCGCGATGCTTTTTCACGGGGAATCCCCTCCTTCTGTCCTTCTGTCCGTCCCGCCGCGAGTTCGAGTAATTATTCCCCGAGTGCAACGAGAGAATAATTGATGCGAGGGGAGCTATCATTATACGTTTCGTAAGAACCGTCGGAATTAAGAATTACCGCAGTATCACGGACACAAAGAGCCGGCGGTAAGATGGAAGGAAACAAACGTGAGGAAGAAAAATAGCGACGATGGACAAGCGGGCGACCGCGGCATTTTATTCCGCTGCATTTCTTCGGCCAGGCGAGCCGCGCCGGAATACCAGCTAGACTGCTCTCTCTCTCTCTCTCTCTCTCTCTCTCTCTCTCTCTCTCTCTCTCTCGCGCGCGCGCGCGTGCGCTGCCAGCAATCTGCCATAAGAACGCGGAAAACGGATGAAACGCTTCCGGATGAACAAATAAGAACGCGAGGAACTGTAACGAGCTCCCCGTTAATAAGATTCGCCCGCAATGGCACACTTTCGAAAAATGAATAACCTGCTAGGAAACGCGCCGAGCACCTACGCGATTATTTCTCATGAAAGCCGACGGTGCGAGCCGTAAAAAAAGTGTCTATCTGCGCGAAGGAGAAGAGGAGGAGGAGGAGGAGGAGGAGGAGGAGGAAGGAAGGACCGCTTTCCCGATGCGCCAACTGCGATAGATGCAACTCCATTGTGCAACTCATCGCCGAGTCTTCCGATAACGATGCCGATCGCCGAGGAAGATTGACGGGGCGGAAGGTAAAACGCTCGAGCCGACGTTCCGCCTTTCTCTCTCCCTCTCTCTCTCTCTCTCTCTCTCTCTCTCTCGACTTGCGCGCAACACAGGCGGTGCAGGCGTTATAAAGCTTCTGTATGCGTGCGGGGCCAAGTTGCCGCGACAAGTTTCAGCTTTTAATTAGAAAGTTACGCGAATTTTGAGGGTCAAATAGAGAAACTTTGGCGAGCTCGCCCTAGCCGACATCTTGGGGGGCTCCCGCTGTTTACAAGGCCCTGTGCCACCTTGGGGCTAGATTTATCGCTCGACAATCTGCTAGCGCGCGCCGCGCTCCTCTCCTTCTGCCAGACGTATCTTAAACAGTGGCTGCACTTTACGAGGACGCTGCGACACCCGGTCGGCTTTTTTTTCGGCTTTATCGCGACGACGATTAAACGACGCCCCGCGAAATCCCGTTTTCATTACGCTCGCCAGCCAGCCAGCCAGCCAGCCAGCCAGCTAGCCAGCCGGATGAGAGGTGGCCGGAAGGAGGGAAAGAAGGGCAGACAGTGGATTAATTCCGTTACGTCCGCCGAGTATAAAGCCACCAGGGAAAGAAAAGATAAACCAGAAGGGATTGAAGAAAAAGAAGAAAAGAAATGCCGAATGATCGAAAAGTGATATCAATCGACTCAACCGTCCATGACAAGAGATTGCCGGCAGGCGGGCGAAGTAACTCCGATCAAGCAAGTGGAACTTTACGTTTCTCTACGGTGGAACTTGGGTTCCTTCCGAGATGCGTCTCCGGCGAAGGTATCGTCACGGATATCGTCGCAGATACCGCGTCGTGATCTTTAAATCTATCCATCGCACGAGCGAGAAAGAGAGCTTACCGAGCGCGTAGCTCCGCGCTGATCGTCGTCGAGGTACTCGCGTTTTTTGGCCTTGATCGTTATTCCGGAGCGGCCATCGTTCACCGAGTCGTGAAACCGGTTGGAATCGCTTCGGTCATTGACAATGAGTCACCCGGCGACGGGAGCAAAACGAGAGGAAGAGCAGAAGACGGAGACAAAGGCAGCGGAGAGAGCGGAGGGCATATAAGGAAGCTATTCTCATTCCTGATACCTGATCGCGCACGCATCGGCTGCTCGGATGAATCGGCGATCCCCAGACCGCCGGACAGATCGCGTTCGATCATCTTGGATCATCTTCCATGACGCTTCAGCATTGTTCTCCATTCAACGTTGTTCTCCAGCGCGTTGTGCACATCGACGGTTCATATTCGCGCAATAAACCCGTATTCCCCTATGCTTTCCGAATTTACTCGGTATACACCGGCGACGCATGATTGTACGCCTGTATATTTAAACACGCGCGCGCATGCGTGATACACGCTGTATGATAATTGATAACCCTCCGTTCCCCGCGCCTCGGCGAACCGATAAGCCGATCGCTGCGTGCTCGAGTTTACCTTCCGCTGTGCTCTATCGAGTCGCTGCAATTTCGGTTCTACGCTCGTGGATCGTTAATTGCGATCGTTGCGCGCTTACACAGGCCATTGCCGCGATATTGTGGAAAGGAACGACTCTCGCTCCTCTGGATCGGCGATAAACGCGTTACCGCTGGAGTAAAATTTGCATCTGGCATCCCCCCCGCGCGTATGGAACGCTAGTCGATCGCACGAGAGGTGTGCTTACGAATGTATTCGAAGCAAACAGCGAGATGCTGACGGGCTCGCTTCGCGTAACGAGCGAGGAGAAACGAACGTCGATCGCTAGGGAAATGTTGGTCCTCGCGATCCGGCAAGATCCGGCGATATCGCAAAGCTATCGTAATTGATTGCGGATCTGTGTCGGGTCACGGCCCGAAGCAACAGGCGATATAATCTGTCGCATTATGCAACGTTTATTGTTCGTTGAAAATTGAGGAAGCTGGATTCAATCGCCTCCGCCCAGCTACGTGCGCGCATTTGCGTGACGAATGAGGAGATTAACCCCTTTGTGCGGCCCAGAAAAAGGATAATCGTTATACCGCGCTCGGTCACTTTTGTAAATTCTCCGTGCTCGCTCTTCAAGTCGCCGGCAGGATGATCTTGCCGTTTCGCCGATCAAACGGAGCGAGCGGCCGCGACAGTCGCAGAACGACGCGCCTGTGTCGCGTTCATGTTGCTGCACACACGAAATCGCCTTCAGAGAGGATCACAACGGTCACAATGGCAGAAGGAGGTTTTTCGTGGAAGGATCGAATAAAGGATCGACGAGGGTCTTGTGTGAGAGGAGCGCGACAAGCGGCGCCTTCTCCAAGAGCGAACATCGGAACGGAACGCGTTCTCGTCCTTCGGCCCTTCGGCTCTTCGGCCGACTGAATCAAGTACGTAATTTCTCGAAAAGACGCCGGAGAAGCCAACGTTAGGACGCATCGTGATCGCGCATCGTGGAAACCTGAAACACAACGCGCGCAAGGTGGGCGCCACGCTTAAGAGATGCGCGCTCTCTCTCTCTCTCTCTCTCTCTCTCTCTCTCTCTCTCTCTTTCTCTCTCCCTTTTCTGAAGGAAGTGGCAGTCGATAAAACTGGTTTGACGGGTATCGAGACGACCGAGTCCAGTCGCGCCGGGACGGTCTCGTGTTCGGGCGAGTCTCGCGAGCGTGCACCGGCATCAACGGTGCTCGTCTGCAGCCAGCGCATCGCCGCAGCGCACCACCCCGCATCCCCACGCACCACCAGCATCACCGACATCACCAGCACCGGCAGCATCATTATCCGTGGCTGTAACACGGACGCTCGCCATCCGCATCAACGCGCGTCATCATTGTTACAAATGTTAGCCTCTTTTTTCCATCTCTCGCCTCTTCCTACCTTCGCCATTCAACCTTGTCGGATGGAGGCATCGTCGTTGCCGAGGAACGCCTCGTCTCTCTCGCAAACAGGTTTTTTTTAAAGGTCCATTCCCGATGGAATTGATCTCCACGTTGCGATACGACCGCGCGAGCGGAGGTCTGGAAGGAGGACCGAGGGTGACTTTATCTACCGACACGATGATAAAACGGCTATAATTCGTCGCGAAAACTCGTACGATTAAATTGAAATTGCTGACCCGACAGCTATCCGGTCATCCGTTCGAGTGCGGATTAGAGGCGCGCTGGTCTCTGGCCGGAAGGATTTAAATCCATTCGGATTCGTTCTATCGCTCCATCAATTTAATAATTAACCGAGGCAACGGGGAAGGGAAAGAGCCTCGCTCCGGCCGCAGGAATCGCGACGTAATGATGAGACTCGAAAGCAAAGCTCGATTACAAAGCTCGATTCTCAGCTGCGATCACGTGGATCGGAACGATCCGCGACGTTTGTCGATTTCCCGCGCAAAGCGCGGAACGTGGACGCTCCGACATTATCGATGCGACTTCCAAGCTATCTCTGGAGCGCGCGAAGAGCACGGTGTAGCCCGATAATTAGACGTCGGCTTGATCAAACCGCTTTTGTCCGCGCCGACACGGGATATCTCGGTTTCCAGGACGGCGCCGTTTCGAGCCGACAGGTGGATGACGGCAAAGCCGCCAAGCGACGATGAAATCGCGTCACGGCGCGAAAGTTAATGACGCCCATTAGTCGCGCATTAATCGTCCGCGGAATCACGTATCAACGACGCTTTCGCAAGCCGCGAAAGAAAGAAGAAACGATGACCAGCGACGGTTGGCGGGTTCAATCGACGACGCGATTGATTTACGATCGCCTGCGATCGAGACTCGATCGGCACCTATCTCTAACAACGAGCCGCACACGATACAGTCTTCGAGGCACTATATTGGTCGGTCGGCGGTTCCCGCGGCGAGACCTGACGCGACCTATTGCGAGAGAGATTCGTGGATGATTCGTGAGATTCGCGCGTATCCACGTTCACTCGTTCCACGCTGCATTCGTCATTTCGCGGCCGAATTTTGCCTCGCGTTGCGCAATCGCTGCTAATTCCCGATGATGCGCTATCGCGCGACAATGCCGTCACGATCGGTCCGCGGATGAACTTTGAGATCGTTTCGGCACGCTGATCCTGTTGCATCGGAATGCGCGTGGTTTAAGAAGCCAGCGCGCAGGAGGCTTTAATAAACCGTCTCTCTGAATTCCTTCCTCATGAATCCAAGTCTCTGAGTCAAAGGAGCCAAGAGCGAGAGAACCATCGCCGTTGTTGGCGATGGTATCCGTTTATAAAGGAGAAATGCAATGGTTCGCCGGTGTATTCGTAGACCGGACGAAGCAACGAGCGGACGCTTCGAGCTGCCAAGAGGGAATGTCAGAAGCATCTCACAGTATATAATTCGTTTACGATGGAGAAAGTATAGCGGCGACCACCGGCGTGATGCACCAGGGAAGCCGAAAGGTCAGAAGATAGTTCGCCACGTCGGAGGTTTCCGTCAGTTTTGCAAAGCCATCGTTGTCTGGGAACGCGAATTGTCTGGCAACCCGTAAACCGTCCTTTCTCTCTCTCTCTCTCTCTCTCTCTCTCTCTCTCTCTCTCTCTCTCTCTCTCTCTCTCTCCTCCGTTTCCTACGCCGTTTTATCGTCGCACGTCACGGACACGGACGGACGTTTAATTATAACTTATACCGAATCACAGGCGTCCGATACCGAAATTTATCAAAGGCGCGATCGATCAATCGCGCGACAATACGCGCCAACAATCTCGCCGAAGCGTGCTGATTAATGTCTAATGCCGCAGCATGTTTGATGGAGTGATTTAATTAACATGGAACGATATTTATTATAGATGCCGTCCGACAATTATGGCTACGCGTAATACCGGCCGCAATGCCAGGAAAACGAACGGAACATCCGCGCTGTTTGTCACGAGCGCGCGTTTCGAGCGCGGAGAGAGATCGCTCATTTCCCTTTCTCCTCTCTCTCTCTCTCTCTCTCTCTCTCTCTCTCTCTCTCTCTCTCTCTCTCTCGGGTCTGTTCGATCGTCGAACTGCAGTCGCTACGTTCCGTTAAGCTCGAGCACGTATTTCCGCAGGTTCCTCCGACGCCGTGATGCAATCTGTTTCTCTCTCTCTCTCTCTCTCTCTCTCTCTCTCTCTCTCTCCCTCTCTCGCGCTCATAAACCAACACCGCGCAGTCGGCGAGAAGGGACGCTGCGCCCTTTCACGAGAGTGGAGGCGAAAACGAGACTCGACGATTGCGACTTACGCACGCACTCGCATGCGTGCGGCGTTTTGTCCAATCGCCTCGTGGAGGCGAAAAGGAAAAAGTCCCACGACGATTCCCACACGGCGCGGGTTCCCCCCGCAAGCAAGAGGCTGGCGCGCGCGCGCGCGCACACACACACGCGCGCGCGAGCGCGAGCGCGTCTCTCGTACGTCTACGCGTTAATCTCTCGCGCATCGCGTGTTGGTCGGTGCACTCTCACCGAAGTGCACTTCACCGGGAAACGCACTTGAGCGGCATCGTCCTCCTCTCTCTCTCTATCTCTCTTTCATCCCTGCCTGAAATCCCGGATACACATTAGCCGCGGCGACCACATCGCGGTCGATGCTCCACGTTCAAGGCGGTGCAAATTTGCAACGTGTCGGTGCATCGCGCGGTGCAACCAAGCGCGGTGTCATTGCCTAGCCGTGATGGCCCGAGAAGGGAACAGAATACGACTAAGGTACTTGAGGAGGACAAGGAGGGTAAAAGAGACCAGCCTGGTCGGTCGGTGGATCGTTTAACGGAGGTGTCCTCGGTTATCATCCCGTCCGCATCTAATCAGCGACAAAGATGCATCGTTGCGGTCCAACCGACCAATCGTGCAGCAAACCTCCCTTGGCTACCCGTTTCCTCTCTTGTCTCCCTCGCTAGCCGCGATGTTGATCCCCGCCGAGACCGTCGTGTACGTCTTATCTGACGACTCACGTGATCCGTCGACGAGTGATCGATTTGGGCGAGAAGGCGCGGTCGGCGCGGCCTCTGCGTGTCCGACAGAATACCGGGCACACGCTAGACAGGCGTTGACAATGCGAGCCGCTTGCTAACCGTATCGCTAACGATCGACGTTACCGTCCGTTGTCGGGCGTAGTGTCAAATTGTCTTGGCTCCGTGTCGGGCAAGGGGTCGCGGGAGCGGAATACGAAGGCGCATAAAGTCGACGTCGGGCAACGTCTGTCCCGGAACAAGAGGGTACTTCGGATCAGGATGGAGGGGGGGAGGAGAAGGAGGGAGGGAGGGAGGGAGGGGATAAGAGAGCTCGAGGGTGGAATACCTAAGCGGAAGATGAACCGAGAGGCTCCATGGGAACGGAGGAACCTGCTGAGTAAGCGCTGCAGCTGCTGATTCATGATTTTGTCAAATTGCTCCCCGAGAATTAATCATTACCGAACGCAGTACCTGAAAGCGGGCCACGCTACTGGACGAAAGCGCCTTCATAATAGATCCTCGAGAGGCATTCAAACGTCGTCAGTAGCGCGAACGTAGCTTATTGCATTATCGAGATGCGATCGCCGATAAGCCGATACCATGCCGGGCGATCGGCGAATGTGTTTCAAGCCCGAGCGGAACACACTCAGAGGGCTCTTCGCGGAAAGCAACAGCCTTGATTGACAACTAGCCGCGCGCACGCGAAACAGATCAAGGCCGACGTGAAATCCTCGCGCCGGCATCCTTAATTTTGCACGCGCGCGAGTTCATCCCGCCCGAGAAATTACGCTCAACGGCTGCCGCCGCCGCCGCCGCCGCCGCCTGGAGCTTTTTTTCTACATTTTCGCGACCCGTGGAGGAACGATCTGCTTGCCTGCATAAGCGAGATTAATGGCGATGGTGCAATTTCTGCCGTTTTCAACTCGATTACGAGAACCTTTATTAATCATAGCTTCGTTATCCGAATGTATTAGCAGGATAATCAGTTTCTGCGCAGAGTGCAGGAACCGTATTAATGAAAAAGAGGAAGATGTACACTTCGCGCGATATTAATTTTGCGATTAATGAAGCGTCCGCTTTATTAAACTCCGACGTGACGATCGAGCATGAATCTAACTGTCACGTTAGAAAAGAATCCAGCGAACCACCATGTTCGGCGAGATGTTCAAATTCGATCGAGTCCAAAAGTCCGATTCAACAGTCAACGAACAGAGATGACTCTTGCACGGGAGCACGAGCGGCGTCATCGCAGGTGCAGGTTCGTTTGTTGGCATCGAAACGACAGAAATAAATGATAAAATAATCGCCAGCTGCGACGTTGTGGGGAGGAGCCCGCAAAGAAGCGGTGCGAATTGTCTGTCGCAAAGGCGACTGAAATACGGAAATACGGAATCGCCGTGACGCCCTGCCGCGATGCCGTACTAAAAGATGCTCGCGCGAAAGTACTTGCCGCGACGACGACGGTAAGCCGATAAGTTTTCGGCGCGGCTTTCGGGGAGTTCGCCGTTGGAAGAAATTTGCAGATCGAAGCACGCGCGCGAGCGTCTCCGGAGCCGCCAAGGCCGCACGTCGTCCCGGAAGACGAACGGCGAGGATATCGCCGTGTTTGCGCGATATTACCCGGCTATTAATCAGGATTGCGGGAGGATCACGCGGGGAGGGGCGCGGGGCAAACGCGTGGCCGGCTCCCTCGTTTTAATTCGTATTACCTGATTCACTGACGCGGACAGGCAAAGTCGCGCCGTTTATCACGCGGAAGTCGACGCTGGACGCGAGAAATGCAAGTCCGCGACTCGATTCGCGGCCGATCAGCAGCGCGAAACAATCGAGAATCGCGATCTTTCAAACTTCTCGACCGGAGCAGCTGAACGCGTTGGCCCGCTTTTCATTCCGACACGACGCGACGCGCAACGTCGCGGCTATTAAATGCGGCGAGGAATCGCGTTTATGCGTGATAAAAAATACAATGAGCGAAAGGTACACGCGAATGCAAGGGGGGAAACACGCATCCCCCTACGAGTGCGGTTAATTCGCGCTCGTGGGCGCGCGGTTGTTCCGCTATGAAGCGCTGCGTCGCGCCTGAACCCGGATAAATTTTTCAGCCTTTATAAGTGAACTGCAACGGATATACATAGCCTCCGCATTACACGGCCCCGCCGGGCTTTATAACTCTCATCTTACAAAAGCGGTGCCCCGTCCTGTGCGCGCCGCGCCGTAGAGCGTGCCTCTCTTTTTGCAAGAATGACTCACCTGAAACATAAACAAGAGAGACAAGTTCGTTAGCTGATGGTGTTCCTCTTCCCTTTCCTATATATATTACATTTTTTTCCCTTCCTTTTTCCCCCTTTTTTTCAGTGCAAGGTACATGTGTAGCTGCGTATGCGTATGCGAGAGAAAAAGCGAGCGAAATTGATTTAACGTCACCATCTACCGATGATCCGTTTCCGGCTGGGCCATCACATTCGCGTATCGCGTATATCGAGAAGTCGTACAATGAGAGATATCGCGCGCACTAAACTCGGACCATTTTTTTTTTATTATTATTCTAAAAGTGTAGAAATTTATTATCCGTTGAATCCGTTGAATCCGTTGAATCAGCGTCGACCTCGAATCGAGTCGGAGAAGAGAAGAATTCCCTCCTCGTTGAGATATCCGCGATATTGGCCAAAATAGCACGCACTCGCAACGGCTCGTGAACAAAAGCCCGCGCCGTGACAATTGATAGAACGAAACGCCGCAGCGCGTTCGGAAAGCCACGATTATGTGCCTGGACGGCACAGCTCGGTCTCCAGCGATTTCTCGGCCGCGATTTATAAAACGGAATGCACGAGAAACAGCCGCGACGTTCGCCCGGTATCGTGCACCACATCCATTACGATCCACCTTCGTGCCTCGCGCGCGCGCGCGCGCGCGCATACGCACCGCTCGGAGCTCGACCGCGCATTCACCGCCTTGAAAGTGTGTCGACGCTTATATATATATATATATTTGAATAAAATCGCGCGCGTCCACAATCGGGCCGAACATCTCGCCGCGATATTTACGACCGGACATTAGCCGGCAACGTTATGCAGCTCGCTTTCTAAGTGCGCGGAGGACGAGCGCTGCGCGCGAAATGTTAATTGAACACACGACTCGCGAGAAACGACCGTGATAAGTTGGCGTGGCCTGCGTGGCACTTATCACGGATGGTGAAACGGGAAACCGTAACGTCTTTATGCCGCGTGTGTGGCATCGAGGCGATCCTTTCCCTTCGTGGTCCCGTTGACCTCTTCAGAGGCGCGACGCGTCGCAGTTTGCGGCGAGTTTGCGCTCGTCGCCGCGCAAATTCCCATTTCTCGAGGCCTGCCGGCAGATAAGAGGATTCGCGGCATCGAGCTTTAATCGAATCTCGGCTGGAATTGCCAGCATAATTCGTCCGAGTTGCATGTCTCGTCGAGATTTTCGTCGCGAACGCGCTCCCGGCTTCAGATTTCAGCGAAAGCGCTCAACGAGGCCCGCTCCGGCCCTTCAAACTGCCCCGCTCTGCGTATCGCGCTTCTTCGACATCGTCGAAATCGATTGCGACTCGATCGATCGATACCGACCCGCGGATTTCGAGCTACCGGATTATTCGCAGCGCGCGCATCAAACTCGGATTAATCCTTCCACGTGCGCGATCGTAGATTCGCGCGGGTCATATAATTAATTGTCCGATATCGGGGCACGATCTCGCCAAGACTGCTCCCGAGATAATTGCTTCGCGTTTGATGATTTGTCGATAGTGATAATCCGTATTCGCCAATACCGAGACGCATCACGCAAAGAGGATTTAAATTCGCGATTCGCGACAGAGTGATCCGTACATGCGACACCTGTAAGAGTAGTAAGAGATAACCTTCTAACCTAAATTCATTCGCTAGTACGGTACGATCGACTCGAACAACGCGATCCGACTAAGCTCGCGTTAGTCTATTTTTACCGCAAGATCGCACTAGCGCGCAAAAATATTTGAGTTGTTGTCAGAGATTATCGACGCGTCACTATGGATAGAACGCCGATAGTAAGGTCGAGTCGGCGACCTTGCGCGGGAAATAAACACGAGAAAGCTGCGCACGGTATTTTCGACATTCCTAGCCACGAGCGCGTCATCTCTCGTCTCGTCACATTTTATATACATACGTAACCTAATTGCAGCATGTTGAGCATTAGTAAAATGCGCGGTAAAATGCTAGAAAGATATCAGATCGTAACGACGCGATCCGCGATCGCTTAATCGTCGCACTTCAAAGCGCAGTCGCGTTTCGTAATCGGAGATGCTCGGAGATGCGCGCGATTACAGTGCACTGCACTTTGCGACTGTATCGACAGTATTCATGTTTGTGCACAGAGCACATCTTTCGCGAGGAAATCACTCGAAATCCCGACGATTCTTCGTTCATTCAAAGCTTGAATAAAAGTCATATCGCGCGATGCGCGATCTGCGCATCCTCGCTGATCCTCGCGATCACGTGCCCGCGGCAACTTCATTACATACCAACTGCGCTACATCTCGCGTGACGTAGGTACCGTACGTGCTGTGAAGTTTGCTATAGATTTCCCTAATGTTTTACCATACGCTGAGCTTTACAGTTTGACTATTTTAACAGGTGAAATCGCATGCGTGCAAATATTGCGGACCAGTCGTGATATTCGGCAACTGCAGCGTTCGTTCCCACGAATAGCCACGTGCAATACAAATATAATTTACATATAATGCAAATGCATGAGCGCATGACGGGCTTATTCGTTAGAGCTGTAGAGGGGTGTTCCCTCTCTGTCCGATTAAATCAATAGATCTTACCAACAGGGAATGGAATTTTGCATAGTTTCGCAAAGTTTCTCCAACGACGATCGTTTACGCTGAAAGCTCGTCATCGGAAGTGCGTCGTAACGCGCGGAGCTTGCAGCACAGGAGAACAGGACCGCGACGCGCGACATGATTCTCGGCATGCGTGATCCCATTTCGGAGCAACAATCGCTCGCGTAAACATATCGATGTAGCCGCACGTCGATATTATCGAAGATTTCCAAACTCCTGCGACAGTTTCAAGGCTCGACGAGACGCCATCTTCCGCGGTGACGTTCGCGATGACGCGTCCGCGACAACTTCATTACGTATGAAGCTTCATTACGTTCCGCGCGCGCCGTACTACGCACTTTGCCACTGGTTGCCTCGGCGTTTTACAATACGCTTCGACTGTCAGAAAATGGGAATTGCACGCGTGCGAACATCGCGAACGCGTCGCGACCTTTAGCACGATTCGATTTAGCGTTAAGGTCAAAGAAAGAGCCCGCAGAGATATCGCGAACGCGCGCTGGCGAATCTAACCCCCAAGATGGCGGAAACTGGAGCAAGTCTCATCGAGCACGCCGACTACGCGGCAATGCGAAGGTGAGAATGAGAAATGGCACGATCACAAGCCTGACGATCGCATCGAGCGTAAGGAAAACAGCTTTGCTTCCATATCCAGCGAATATCGCGGCAGATTCGCGGCATCGTCCCGCGCTCGTCTGTGCGTTTGCTAGTGCTTCGTGAAAGACGTCGTATTATTTCGCGCGAGTCGTGTCGCGGCTGTGTCGACAGGATTTTCGCGAGTGTCGCGGCTGTGTCGACAGGATTCTCGCGAGTGTCGCGGAGGACCACTGAAAGGAAGATCCGGTTCGAGCAGAGCGGAAGGTAAGGCAGATTCATTTCATACGCGTTTCATTTCGTTCCGTTCGCCGAACAGAAATGCGTCGACTCAAACAGGTTAGACGACGACGCGTCGCCGCAAAGATTTCCCCTTCCCTTTCGCGTGTTACAAGTTTTTCGGACCGATCGATTTTGATCGACTATGGACATAGAATATCGATACTGCTTGTCGTTTTTTGCTTGAGAAATGACCAACGCGATGTTCTAGTCTCTAAAATATTCTAGAGCGACAGAGACGCGATGCGCTGTTGTTCACGATTCTGAATGAAAAAATCGGGAGGAAGAATATCCCGCGGTGTTTTTCTTTCTAATTTCTCTCGCAATGTAATTTCTCTCTCTCTCTCTCTCTCTCTCTCTCTCTCTCTCTCTCTCTCTCTCAAAAGCGGGCCTCGGAATCGCATCAGCAAAGTATCGCATCGCGAATTACCGACCGGTTATTACCGAAGAGTATTATCATTGCTCAAGCACGAGATTACGAGGAGACGTTATTGTTGATTTGTCGAAATTTAATTTCGGCATTTCGTAAACTTGTTTCAGAAACGACGTCTCGCGCAGGAACGCCCCGGCAGCCGATCCTGAACGGTGAGTGAAAGTTGCCGAATGAGAAAATGTTTTGCATGTGCCGCGGGCGGGCACGTTGTCGATAACAATCAGTGCTACTTTGCTTTAGAAAAATGCGCTGTTTTCTGTAGACTTGTGCATGCCTTGTTATTATTGATTGAAAACTACTCCTCGAGTTATTCATTTCCGAGTCGTTAAATCCTACAAGTTGTCGAATCAAAATTCCTTTGCTTTCTAATTTATTAGAAAAACCATACGATTATTGAGCGTACTTATTGTGCATTTATGTCCACCACTTTAGTCGATAATTCAAATAATTCAGAGTTTGTCACTTGTGTCCATACGTGTGCCCTGAAGATTGATCTTTGCGGAACAATCGCATCCGGCGTGAACTTTGCAAAAAAAAAAACTTGTTGCAAAGCGGTGTCGCACTTTTTAATCAGATCCTAATCTAACGACGAGATTTGAGATTCTCGAAGAAAATCCGACAGACTTCTTGATACTTATCTCTCCCGCGCTATGTTGATAAACGACCGTCCTTATGACTAATTATATCGAATTTTATACCGAATTATTCATTATTCCGTCTGGACACATCAGCGATTATGGCGCGATTATGCTTCCATACGGTAAAATTTCGAGATCGCGTCATCAAGCACGTTTCAGAGAGACCATAAGCCACGAAATATGTCAGATTGTCGTAAATGTGTCGCGTAAATGATCGCATAAGCATTGCGAAATGGGCCTCGCAAGTATATCGCGGGGTAATGCCCGCAAAGTATCGCGGAAACAAGTTCTAGAGTCAGAAGTAACAATCCAGCGTGGGAACAGGAATGTAAAGTGCGGTAAGGCAGGTTAAACTTATTCCGACATAAACATCCGCGAAACGGTCGATTCGTTGATAACGGTATCGCGTCACGGCTGGAAATAAAGCGAGGACCGACAGGGTGATCAGTGAGATAAGTGCTTCCAGACAGAAGTGGACAGACGGAGAGAGCGAGACTGGATGGACCATGATGGACCAGAGTGGACTACGCGCATTGGTGAGTGCTGAATTTTCCCGCTTGTAGAAGTAGCGATGAGCATGCAGTAGTTGGTAGCCTGCACTGATTGTCAATAGCGTAACGTTATTACACATCCGCAAAACGTTATTAACGTTGAATCTACCTCGAGAAAGAGGCATCGCTGCAACGTTGCTGCCGTTGATAATTCCTCCGAGGGGGTTTGCGATTACGCCGGCGCGTTTTCAAGAAACACGTTTGCACGAGACGAAGCCTCAGACAGATTACACGAAATGGAAACGGAAATGCGCACAGATTCCGCGAAAGATCCCGCGCGCGGCGAAAGCGGATTAAAGCGAGAGGTAATAATTGCGAGCTGTAATCGACGCGCGTTGATCCGGAAATATTTCCCGAGTCATGGAAAATCGGCCCTTCCATTACGCGAGAGTCGCGAGCATCAGAGATCGCCCGGCGATCGATGCATCGATGCATCGATGCACCGATTAAACGCGTTAAAGCTGGCGCGTGGCTTTAACCTTTTAATTTTCAATCGCGAAAATCTGCATTTTAGGTTTTCTGTCACGCCGGATAATTTATCGCTCGTGATTTATGCCGCGGAATCACCTGCGTGCTGCGAGTCGTTTATCTGGCAATTTTCTTAGCCGGACGACGCGCCGCGAACTTTTAACGTCAAATTAGCGCTCGGTATCGCGCGTTAATTACCGAGTCGCCGGCGCATCGTCGCCGCTTCCGGCGAACAATGGACATGACGGGGTTCGCTCCAACTTGAAATAACCGCTAGAGAGAGAGGGGAGGGATATATCGTTATAAATGGTCCGTTTTGCTTAACGACGGTTCATTTGATTCATGAATCTCCGTCTTTTCGAGCAAGCGACGCCGATCAGCTCGCGAAATCGTTATCGCCGATACGTTTCCCTATCTCGCGTCCATTCAGGAAACGTCATAAACTTTTAACGATCGTATAATGAAACCGCACGTTAGCTAGCCCTGCCTCGGCCGATCGTTAAAGCCGCGCCAGTGCGTGCGCTGCGCGCGTATGTGTGCGTGCGTGCGTGTGCATACATCCTGTTACGCCACGATTTATTAACCGAAACTCGCAAGAACAAGCACGGCCCGTTGGCCTTCAGAATTTCGTCCGCAAAACCTACGATGACCGGTTTTATTATGCTATATACGCACACTCTGGAGTCTGATTAAAAATCGACCGTTGCCCGCGAGACTGCGGATAATGCTGAATGCTTTCCATGATCGAAATCCGATTACTTTATCGTAACGATCTCGCCTCGAAGGGGAGCGAGGTATCTCGTTTACGAAATGTTACGTTTCAATCGACCTTTGAAACTCGTATACGGATCTCTTTCGACACCAGAGCGAAATGATTACGCGCGGAAGTCGCGCAGCGGCAGGATTTTACGATTATATTGCCGAGGCAAGAAGGGTCGCTTTTTCATGCCGGTTTCGATAATGGCGCGCTGCAGCCTCGCGCGAGACGGGGTTTTAACTTTTTGGTGTTTACGGTGGCGTCCGATTTACGCTGCCGTAAACTGGGACATCCCCGGGCCGCACAACTTGGACAGATACGCGATAAAGTCTACCCGAGACCGGCTCCGCTTACCCCGGGGTTATCAACACCCTCGCCCGAGGCCGACTAACGGCCGGACGTTCAATTATTTATTTAGTCTATCTTATCGCGAGAAGAGGGACGATGCGCCCGTGCCTGGTCGCGAGTCTCGTTGCTTGTAGCAGAAACGGAACAATGCGAGGTAGGCGGTAAGAATCGAGACACATTCCTCGAGCAAGCATGTCCACTCCGGACATGGCGCCAAGCGGAACTAGCAATCGAAAAATTCGATGCGTCTGCTCGGAACTCGAGATTCCTTCCGATGATTTCTAGAGTTAGCTAAAAGTTGATCCCTCTCCGTTGAGAGAGAACTGAACCTTTCCACATCGGAGTTCTAACTAACGGTACAGTCCAAACGTCCAAACGCTTTAATTGTAATCCGATGAGTCGTGTCTTCTCTCGATATCGTTATAATCTCACGGAACCTTTGAGCGACGTAAGTTTCTTCTACGTAAAAGCCTTAAATACGTACTCGACATGTATGCGCAGCTTAAAGCTTATCGTAATGTCACAGTTTTATTCTTCTTTTCTTTAATTCTGCATCGAGAAGATTGCGAAAAGCGCAAGTGCAGGACGAGTAAATTTCCACGTGGACGCAGAACAGGTGTCGATGCGATCGGTCGCGGACTCGCAAGTCTCGCGTGTCTCGCGTCGTGCACGAAGAATAGCGTCGCTAACGACACGAGCTGCATGTCCGGTAGTACGATGCTCGTTCTCCAAACTCGTTTCTCGTTTCGCGGCCGGCCGATCGCGGATCTCGCCGGGGGGTCGGCCTTAACGAGCCGCAGAACGTGGCGGCGCACGTCGTGCCCGTTTACGCCCGTAACTGTCGTCGGACGCGAGAGCGCGAGCGATCCGCCCCGAGCGGAATCCTGGTCGCACTCGCGCCGGCGAAGGAAGACGAGAGACGAATCTCGCGTGAGACGCCTCGATTCAGCGGGGAAATTGGTGCGAATCGGGGCCGGGACGGGTGACGGGAAAGCACGGGAGATTACTCGCGATTCTCGTGTCACGCCCGCAAAATGAAATTTCAATAAAGCCGAGCGAGCGCGAACGAGCGCGAGCGCTTCATCTTGGCTCCCGTTCCGTGAGAAAGGCGCGCTGCGACGAAAAATCGAGGCGGGGTTACCGCCCCCTGTTAGGTCACGTTAGGTCGGCTATGAATCGCGAATGGAGGGCTGACGCTGAATTTCGCTCGACCAGCGTCGAGGCTGATCGGTCGACGCTGAAAGTGGCACGCTAACTCGATACTTGGGTTTCCAATCGTCACGCGCACGTCGCTGCAGATGTATAATATCCGGTCAAGAAACGACGAGGGAGCAGGTGGTGTTTATCGAGGAGCGTGTCGGCGATATCCCCGGGAATCCTCTCGTGAGCGGGAACGAGCAAACGGCGAAACGAGCCGGGATTCAGGCCGACTGTAAACCGCTTTGCAGTCAAATACTTTGAGACCAGCGCGGTCCAGGCCGGAGAGACAAGAGATTCATGAGGAGAGGCGGAGGAGGAGGAGGAAAGGAAAGAAACGCGGATAATGGACTTTTATGGCGGGGGAATAACTTTCTCGATGCGGGACGAGTTCAATTTGAAAGGTACAAACAAGGGACGCGTCGACGTGCGTCTGAAACGACCATTATGCGGCTGGGAACGTAAATGTCGTAAATTTATAAGCGACAGAAAGAGTAATACAGCCCGATATAAAGGAGCACGTCAAACCCAGGAGGGAGGAAAGTTATATTAAAGGCGGATAAAGAAAAAGAAGAGAAAAAGGGAAGGGAGGGAACGCGCCGCGACCGACGCGATGAAAAAGGCGGGATCGCGGTGGATCGCGATCGAAGCAGCGCGGTTCCGCGCGGTGAATCTTAAACGCCGCTCTAAATCTCGCGGCGGGTCAGAGCCAATCTCCTTTACGCCAGGCAGGGGGCTAAGAATCGTAAAGGAAAAAAAAAGATATTCCCCTACGTAAGACCATGATCCGCTCGCGCGGATCTTACTAGGCAAAATGGGCGGGGAAGGGACCCGGGCGCATCGATCTTTCATAAATTTTACGATCCCACATACGTGGGGTCCGCGGCACTAAGTCCGAGCCAAGTTGTTGGCATCGCTCTTGAGCATGCACCGCGCCGTACGCACTGCAATTTTGCGACTTTATGCGACAACGAAGGGGCTCGCTCGCCTTCCGGAGTTTACGAGTGACACCGCGCGGTCTGAGAAGGCGAACGTCTTCTCGCCGCACCTGGCGGAACGCTGTAAAGAGAAGACGTCGGTTTCCGCGCATCGGCCATGAACCGAACGAGCTGCACGCTTAGAAGCATGCCCCGAGATCTCGGCGACGACGACGTTGCCTTAATTGCGATCGACGCCTGTCGAGCCATCGACCTCGACGACGATGAATTTAAGTGGCACAATGGCGCTCGCGTTACTCGCGCCGCGTTTAACGCTTGCCCGGGAGTCGGCCTCCAAAGCCTCGTGAATAAAATACGCGAACGGGATGCTGCGCGCCTAGATGGGAGCTCAGCAGTCTTGAGATATATTATTCAGTGCGCCACGCTTGCTCGAGTCTCCGCCTCGCCTCTCGTCCGTTTGTCTCGTGCACGCTAAATCGCTTATCCGTCGCCGCACTCCTCCCTCTGCTGCATCCCTCTCCTCGCGGAGCTCGCGCGAAACGTCGACGTCGACGCGAACACGTGCTCGCACCGCGACAATGGACGCGAATGATTTAACTGCACGCGCGCAGCTAGCACGCGGGGACGACCGAGAGCAGCTCGTGGCGAGACCGTAAAAGCAGAGTCGCGGGAGGACTTTGCGCCGGGAAGGGAGAAACCGAGAAATTTATACATCTTGTTTATGCCTCCGACGAGGGACCGAGGCTCCCTTACGCGTCGACGCTCCGTGTCGTTAAGGCTAAAACGCCGTGCCGTTTTACTCGAGTTTCCGTGGCTTTATTGTCCCTTCGATGCTCCGCACCGCGGAGGGAGGATCCTCGCGATTTTACGGTAAAGCTCGGAAGCACCGTCCAGCCGGTGCGGAGACGGAGGCAAAGCGGAGTTCGCGGAAACGTTCGCTTCGAAAGCACGAATTTCATTAACGTCTCTCTTACGAGCTTTCTTAACGGCCCCGAGCTATGAATTATCTCGTGAATTACCGGCCACATAGCTCCCGCTCCCTCAAACGCGAAGGGAACGATGTACCCTTTGTTCCGCTGGCTCTTGGTGGTTCCTCACGGCGGTCGAGTAGAGAACCGGTCGAAATAACGAGTCGGGAAGCATGTCGGAAAGCGACACACGCATCGGCGCACACTTTTCGCGGATGCTGCAAGTTGCTTGACGCAAACCGCATCTCCCGCATTCTCCTTCCCTCCCTGCTCCCTCATCTCGGACAGACGACGCGGTTACGTAATTTATGGACAAGCCTCGCAAGCCCCGAAGTCTTGCGCTCCGCTCCGCCGAATTGCGGAGCTCGGCGACGACGTACCCTCGTTATCGTTTGCGGCATTTCAGCGCAGCTGTCACGAGAGCGTACGAGTAGCGGTGCAGCTCCCGTACGACGCTTTTACGGCTCGTCGTAAGAATTTACAGGTTGCACGAGGTGCAGATCATACGAGAGTGGATTCGTGTTGTTTACGGCGCTCTCGTCGAGCGGCAATGACCGCCCCGGACGAATCCCCGTCGTCGTCGATTGTGTCCGTCCGAGTGCTGCGTCGCGGCACTCCGAGTACGAGTAACAGCTTGACACGAGCGAATGCTCTCCGGCGAGACAAGTTACGCGCCAAACGGGTCTCGATGAGACGTCACGCTCGTTAAGCGTGCGCGCGCGTGTGTGTGTGTGTGTGTGAGGGAGAGAGAGAGTTTGGTGGTGCAAAGTTGATGACACGAGACGCGCGATTAGGCGAGCGAGTTTTTGTCAGGGCGCGATTGAGCGCGAGGCCGGGCGTTGTCGAGCGGCAAGTTTATGCGCCGGGTCGGGAGCTTGTTGGGACAAGGCGAGTCATGATATTACCTGCTAAACCTGCCGTTTGCGTATTACACGGGCGAACGCATTTATAGTCGTACATGAAACGCGAGACGAGCGCCGTCACGAGAGACTCGCGACCGGGAAGTCGCCGGAGTCGCCAGAGTCGCCGGCAAGGATGGATGGCCCTGAACGTTCGCGGAGAGTACGAGAAAGCGAGACGCCGGGGTATCCAGTGTATGGCGTTTAAGCGATTGTATTTACGGCGCCGCTTCTCGCCGAAGGAACAGGCCGGCGCGCGCTCGTCAAGATAAACGGGTATACATCGTCGGAATAGACACGTTCGCGTGCAGCCACTGTGCGCGGCGATATTATCCGCTGTCGCAGCGACAAGTACGTAACGTTCGAGCGTGCGGTAATAGCGTAATAGCGTCTTGGATGTACGGCGACAATGTACGACTCGTCATCGTCGTCGCCCTCGTCGTCGCGTGAGATCGCGAGGCGGGATCTCGCTCTCATCTCGCCGTCGTCTGGCGGCCGCGAGAGAGATGCACGCCGGCATGTTTAGCTTGGCGATGCAGCAACTTGCTAACAGTAAAACGCGCACGGCGCGAGCCCTGCAGATGCATGTATCGTCGCACGTCGCGGACCGCGGCGAGCGAATGCGCGGCATTAGCCGCGTGACACTTTACGACGATGCGCCGGCAAAGTTGGCCGTAACGGCGCGGAACGAAACGGCCAAACGATAATTTGGCGGAAGTTATGAGCTTATGAGCACCGCGACGGAGAGACGTGTCGTCGTTACTCACGTGCGTTCGCCATTTGCCGCGCCATTTCAGGGACAAGGATCGCCGGGCGGGAATCGTTGATTCCTAGCGATGTCAGCGCGTATCGAACGATGGACCAATTGTTTCGTGCGATTTCATCAACGGATCCTCGCGCGCGATGCGAAAAAGCCGGCTTGCGAATGTCCTCCGAATGACGCATCGCGCGATACTTATCATACAGGGATGAGAGTGACACGATGATCGCGAGCAACGCGATACAGCCTGATCGGTCGCGGCAACCCCCACAGGAAAACCCCCTCGTAACTTCCGTCCATTGTGCTCCCTTGTGACGCCGCAGCGATCCGACCCGTCAGAGTGCAAAGGGGATTCGTTACGGTGATACAGTCGGCGCTCGATAAACATATCAACCGTCAAATATCATTTGTCGTTAAACAACCGTCTCTCTCATTAACGGACATTAACGGACATGATCTGACGTATCCGCGTGACGCGATATCGTTCGGCAACCTCGTCACCCCAAGTCCCTTCGTTCTTTCACCTCTCGTGACGCGTGTCACGAGAGACGATACCGGCGATAATCTCCGTGAAGTAGCTCGACGAACGCCGACTTTGATTCGGGGAGGCCGCTGTCAAGGAAAACGTGAGAGCGTAATCCAGCTAGCTCCGCTTTCACGTATTCACCGCGAGATTTAATCGCGAGTCACGAAGCAACGCCACCTTTCTCGTGCTCGTCGTGCCGTCTGACGTTAACGTTCGCATTGATAATTATCGTGACTGATATTGGTGGCCGCGAAGGGGGCGGGCGGCTTCTGGCCAACCGTCCATCAGTCGGCGCGCTTCTTCCGCGTCAGCTATTTATGATCGTATTACCGCGACACGCTCGGCAATTTCACCTGTCACTGCCCCGCGCGGCGTGCATAATGGCAATCGTGCATAATCGCCGGCATCGCCCTTATTATTTGCAGCGAATTGATTACTGATTAACGCACACTGCCCGACACTAATGCGCGATTCCGCGGAATCGCGCGAGTGCGCCTCCAGAGAGCAGCGAAATCGTATCGTTTCGCACACGCCGCATCAATATCGCGAGCACGATAATAGCGCGGGATCAATGTAACTCCGCGCTCGAATACGTTGCTGTACGTTGTACGTTCCGCGAATTTATCAGCGGATCCGGGCGCGAGCAGGCAAAAGCAGCGATGAGATGAAAGTTGGCGCGGAGTTAGGCGCCATCGCGAGATCAACGCTGCGGCGACTCGCGGACTCGCGAGAGAGACGAATCCAAGCAGTCACTTCCGGTGACTTCCGCCACGGGCCGATCAGGATCACATCTGCATTGGCGACGAAGACGACGTCAGCCGCGCGATAGCCGCGCGGTAAATCCGGCCGTTTCTTGCTCACTTGTTCATCGATCTGGCGTTGAGCCAACGTTCAAATGCGAACGAGCGCTTTGCACTCGACTTCTGAGAAGCTCCGGCACTCTTGGCTGCCACGAAAACCTCTCGCGAGCGTGTAACGCGTTGTTTACGCGCGTTTTTCAAACTCGCAGATCTTCAGCTGCTGACTCGAGCGAGTCTCCGATTAATCTCTCGAGATCGATCCAGCTGCTGAACGATCGCAAGTAGCGAGCAAGGAAACGGCGGCAAGGACATCGTAAGATTCAACGATTGAGCTGGCAATCCGCATGAGACATGCGGGAGACATGCCGTATGCGTTGAATTCTGAAGTAAATTACGACACGGTACGCCGCGTATAAAGCCGGCATGAATAATAACGCGGCTAACAATCGCGATTGAACTAAGCACTCCGCTAAGCAAATCCGATTCCGCTGTGTCGTAAGAGAATCGTCGGTAGGTCTATTTCTCGCGTAACGACTGCTCGTCACGGCGGCTCGGCACGTATTGTAAATCTTAGCAACGATCGACGCTGAGAGCTGGGACGTTATCGTTATCGATTTTTGCACGACAAAAATGTAACGGCCGCAACGCGCGCAACGTAAAATATATCTACATATATATAACGGTCACGTAACGGGCGAGAACGCATGGCCATCGACAAAAGCAGCGACATGACAGATACCCGTATTTCGTGTATTTGAAAACGCAATGAATTTCACGCATCGGAATTTTTCAGCTAATAGATTGATTGGCGAAACAGGGAAGCGTCCCTCCTTTCTCTCTCTCTCTCTCTCTCTCTCTCTCTCTCTGTGTGTGTCTCCCTTGGTGGATACTAATATTTTAGCGAGCGTGTATACAGCGCACGTAACCGCAATATAGTCCGACAAACTGGTTAATGGCTAAACACTCCCTGCGTGTTTACACTGACAGGGATTATTCGAAGCGAAAGCGCGAAGCGATGGCATGGAAGGAAAGAAATCATCCACGAGGGGGAATAAAGATCGAGGGACGATGCGCGGCATTCTTTAAAATACGCCGCGCCAGGAGGCAGGATGCGGATAATGCGGCTAATTCGCGATATCATTCGCGTTATGAATTATTCATCCCGCGAGAGAACGAGGCGCAGCCTGCCTCTCATACCACGCAACGTACTTGTTTTATTGTCGCTACTTGGCGATTTCCCGCGGATCATTGTTATGCAACGCCGAGGGGCGCAACGGGCCCGTCTCTCCTCGCGATCATCGCGTCGAATTGCCGGCCGCAAAAGAAAACAATACGGATTCCCCCCCCCCCTCTTTCTTCCCCTCGCGGCCACCGCTGCCGCCGCCGCTGCCTGGATCGTCTAAATGCCGATGCGCCTCCAGGTAGCTTCGGCGAACCAGGAAATGCAGCGAGAGGTGCGATTGCAAAAGTCGAACGAACGAGAGCCGGCCACGGCGGCTTCTATTCAGGACGCGCGGATGCACGAATGGATTTTCAACGAGCGCGGCGCGTTTCATGCTTTCTGAAGCCAGCCCGAGCTCCCGGGGCTCTCTCTGCAATCTCTGATAGCTCGGTGAATTCGCAATACAGCGAATACCGCCTACATGCCAACGCCACGCGTGACACGCAGGCAGGGGCGAGAGAGAAAGAGGGGGGGGGGGGAGAGGGAGAGAGACTGACCATCGCTTCATACGGGACGCGTGCGTTTTGAAAAAATCGGGGGAAAAGAAGGGAAGGGGGGGGGGGGCGAGAGAAATGATTTAAACGTGATATATATTTGATAGATTGTGATGACTAGAAAATCGCAAGTTAATTAGCGCACTTTGTGCGTATGCGCTCCTGGCTATATTACAATCAGTGTTTATGCGATATATCGGATCGATTACTGCTGCGCGCTCTTATGCTCCAACGATGCGAAACGAACAATCAAAATGTCGAATGCTAATGACTGAATAATTTCGCTCGTGTAAACCGTATATCTTTAATTTTGTATTTACATTACAATGCTTTGAGAATACTTGCGCCGCGATACTTGCTCTTTATAAGAGCCGAGAGCGCATGCAATATCGATAAATACATCCGGATATCGCGGATGCTCGCGACCTTCAAAGCTTTCCCTTCGCGTTCCGATTCGTTTCCGTAAAATAACCGATAATCCCGTTTTATCGGTAAAACCGCCGACCGCGTTCCCCGCGCTTCGCGATCCGCCAGATGCAAATGCACAGAAGACTGCTTCTCCGTGCCTATATCCCCAGTTGCTCTCTTTTCCTCCCGGTTCCACTTGATGCACCCGAAGGCGACCGATATCCCGTCTGGCCTTCATTTCGCGTTTCGACACATCGGACGTAGTAACGATCCGACCCTCATCGAATGAGCAGGTCTCCGCTCTTCTCACGATCACACTCTTTCGATGCCGTTGATTGAACAGAGTCACTGTCCTGTTATCAGGAGAATTTCCCTGAGTTTACCCTGAAGACGGGCAGCAAAGTGTGGATTTTATCGGACCCTCGCCTCGAACATTGGGAAAAACTGCCGCTTTGTCCGAGAATATCGCTCGCTGCAAAAATCTCGTAGAGAAATCTCTCGTAGAGGACATTAGCAGACGGATGATGTATCGCTAGATGAATGAAGACGTATCATCAACATCGTTGGAGCAGGATTAGGCGCGTATCAATGGCTTGACTGACGGCCGCTCGTTGAGAATGATGACGTATGGGATCAAGCTGCGCTTCGTTGTTGTCCATTTCGCTGTCGCATGCTCGCGCTGCTTTGCGAGAAAAATCCGAAAACCCGCTGGATGCGCGCGGAGACTCGAGAAGTCTCATTCGCATGCAAATACGCTATAGTGAGGGATACAAAGGAGTACCTGCGATGACGATGCAGTGCTCTATGACGACGTAAGGCGCATCACCGTCCCAAGACGGACCATTGTCGAGCGAGTAGCGCGTGCGCGCGCGCAAGAGAGAGAGAGAGAGAGAGAGAGAGAGAGAGAGAGAGAGAGAGCCAGGATCCTTCGTTAAGCGTACATTGGCACTGTTATCACGAGATTACCGCGTTTCCTGGCTCGACGAGCAAACGTCGCGCACTCTGCGCGACATCATCGAGCATGTTATTTCAGCTTCCCGGTAAGGGATGCATTTCTCCCAAATGCGTCTCACTGGTTGGATAGGTCATTTGTATACAAATACGTCAAGTAGCCACACGCATACACATACATAGGCGCGTGCGCGAATCGCGATTCCATTCCGAATCGAGAGACGAGAACGTGCATTACGCGGAGACGTGTCCTACGGTCGGTCGCGACTTTTCCTTCGAGCCGGGCACACGCCGATGCCCGAAGATAAGGAAGCTTGATTACATGGATCATTTAATCTGCATCGGGTATATCGGTAAATTCGATCGATAAATTTCAAGTGGCCGTTTGCTCTCCAGTTAGCAGCGGTTCTCCAAGCTCGTGCGAAAATCCATTCGCCGCGCCCGGGGTAGAATTATAGCTCGGCCTGCGGCGACATAAAACTTGGCGAGTCCCGCGTTATAAATTACATTTCTACATAAAATCTCACCGGACCATTCTCTTAAGCGCGCGCGGTTTTTGTGCTCGAAAAGTTCGGCGCCGATTTCTCCAGCGAACCGGGCCGCGTTACGTAAAGTTTACCGGCCAGCGGCGCTTGGAGCGCAGCTCGGCGCGAACGCTGGTTGCGAGAGGTGCTGTCACAACGTGTATCGCGCGTCCGCTGGAAAACCATGGCGCGAATAAACGCGTTATCGTTAATAAACTTCGTTACGAACGACTCCGTCGAGAATTCCGATTTACAGGACGCTGCAGCGCCCAGGTGATCGCCGCCATTGCCGGCGCGAGAGGTGACTCGAGCAAAATCAATCATGCCGCTGACGTTCTACCGGCACACGCTTCCTGAACGGCCGCGTAATCCGCGCCCAGACGAGTTTCACGGGAAACGTGCGTTCTCGGGCGGTCTCGGGCGATCTCTCGCGACCGCACGCGATAATGACACGCGCCGATCGCACCGGCGATCGAACCGGTATAATTACACGCCGCGAGATGAACGCACCGGGCGCGCGCTTCCGCTCATTCGGCGACCAGCCGGGCGATCTCTCCGAGAGAAATGTCGCTCGGATCCGCATCCTGCGATCAATCTGAGCCCGATCGATCGATCGGTCGAGATGTACAGAGCGTGCACATTCTTCGCTTATCCTCCCCGACGCGTCTCTGTCTCGAGCGAGGCAATTCTGGATCAAGCACGATGCTTAAGAAAGAATTCGCCCTCGTCACGGTGCACCGTCTCATTGATTCACTCGCCGAAAGAATAAACGAAGACAAAGAGACTCTTTGTTGGAGATCCGCAGGAGCGCGATCGCACTTCCGCTACGCGGAAAGTATACCAACCGACTGCGCGTGACTCCGGAGCGGAGAACAGGCGGGATTATCGGCGATACTAGCGTGCCTTCGTACTGTGCGACGATGCGACCCAGCGGTGCTGGGTCGGTCGTACGATCACCGTGACCCCGCAATTGCGCCGACCTGCTCATCAGGCATCCGACCGTCTAATCGACTGCATGCAGACACCGCGTGCCACGATTCGGCTATCCGAGAGGATGCGAAAGATGAGAAGGTCTGGAAACGTCGACGATCACATCCCGCAGAAACCGCGAGTAATCAGGACGAGGGGCAGTGCGAGGATCCGGCAAGGATAGAGGAAGCAGCGATGAAACCGCAATTGGCCGAGGGACCATTGGAATTACGCGTGTCCTCGCGACTGGATAAAGCTCGGACACGATGCACCACCGGTTTCCCAGCGATCGGTACCGCTGATAAATAACGATCGCGCGTCTACAGACTGCATTGTCTGGGTCACGATCGAGGACAATCGGAATGCATTGTTGCTTCGTAACAACTGCGAGCGACCGTAGATAGCTAGCTATCTACGGTGAGACACGCGTGCTTCAGCCTCGACGCGACGATGTGTGTCGCGCGATATAAAGCAACGCGCGTTAAAGGGATTACAGGAACGATGGCGCATCGGATGGTGCGTTCGCAGTCGAAAAATGCCAGACGAAATGCGAAACAGACACCAAGCGCGACTCTCTCGTTTGCCCCGATCGAGCCTTTCGATTAAAAGTACGCGCGAGTACTCGCAGCCGGCGATTCTAGTTCGCGCCATCGCCGACTCGAAATGTCCGCCTGTGCCTCTCTTTTTCTCCTTCCGCGTACGGGGCATAATTTACGGTCCACGACGGAGCACCGTGTCTCCTTGGCGGAGAGAAACGGCCGGCTAACTCGGCTAATCCGATGCTAATTCAATGCAACGGCCAACTGCTCCCGTCCACAATGGACTTTATGCGCGTGTAACGTCCGCGCGCCGAGAGCCGCATACACGCGCGAGGCTCTAATCGCGCCGAGAGAGCGCATTCTCGGGTGTCAGCGAGGAGGTGAACGCCAGCGGACGGTGGAACAGGGAGAAAGAAAAAAATGTCAGAGAGAGAGAGAGAGAGAGAGGGAGAGAGAGAGAGAGAGAAAAGGTTCGCCAATATACCGGCTACCGTTTTGCAATGCCAGTTAATCTTTAATCCGACCAGCCGGCCGCGCTCGCCAGCGCATGCAACGGCAACGGTTTTCGCACCGTTGAATAATCGCTTTATTCGTTACCGGACCGATCCATTACACCGACGAAAATGCCGACGAGCGACGTTTCACTCTCGTTTCATTCATACCGTCCTTATACATATGTATACAGCGCCCGCGCACACATACACACGCGTATCCGCGAAACGGCGTAAAAACTGCGGATTTAATTATTCAGAAGAGCACGATGACGCGCGGGCGAACCCTCAAACACGCTCGGTGCGCTTCCTCGCACCGGGGTAAACGCTCGTTTATCACGCATTTAATTATAACATTAAGCCGCAACCGTGCGCGAGTAATGGAGGGATCGGGAACGCGCGGCGGGGTTTGGGTTAAAACGTGACTCTGCCCGCCTTTGCGATGCCTTCCTCCGGTCTGCGCCCGGACGCTATTAGGAGGAATCAAATTGACCTCGTAGCATAGCGGGGTATGAAGGGGTTAACACGTAGCATCCAGCAGAGCGCGCGAGCGCGCGCTTTCTCCTCGCGGCGGAAGTGCACCTGTCCCCGCAGCGATATCGCGAGAATAGCGTGGCTGGAGATCGCTGCCCAATGATTATCAGCGCCAGGCTACGCTGAAGAGTTTACTTTTACGCGCTCGTAATTGGCTAATAAACTGCCCTCGCTGAACTGCCCTCGCGGGTCGCGTAATTGAGGCATAAAAGGGTAGGGTCGAGTTTCGAGCGGTCGGTCGCCTTGCAGAAGACAAACTCGTAAAAAACGCGGCCGATATTTTAGCCGGGCAGATTACATCCGCGTACTGCCGACACGTTATTATTCCCGTACGCTATCGCGCCGAGTCGAGCGTCAAGCGTCAGTGTTTGGCATTTTGTTTGCTCATCGCTTCTCTCTTCTCGCTTACCGCGCTTGCCGCGCTTTCGGCGCTCGCGAGAAAGGAACGTGCCGGTTGCCAGCGTCTGCCTCTTACGGTACCTCGGAAGGGCAAGAAAAAGCCAATAACAATCCTCGTACATCCAATCCCCTTAATGCAGCGAGCTCACCGAGCCGAGAGAATCACGGAGGGGAGGAGGGGGAAGGAGGAGGAGGCGGGAAACCCGCGGAATCGGAAATCGAACATTCCGCCGCCATGCCCGATGAAAGAAACATCGATGCATTTACGGTGGCCGTTATTTCTGTATCATTGCTTACCTATGCAAATGTAATCAAGGATTGTTTGTTATCCGCGTCGCGACGCGGGCGCTTGTTTGCGCCGCGTTTTCCCAGAGATGTTTTCAGTATCCGTGCCGGATCTCGAATGCGCAAACGGTATCACGCGTCGCGCCGTGCACGTAAGCGCAACTTACGCGCGACTTTACGCGCGTTCATCTTGGGAGAAAGCGGATTGATTGAAACGCGCGACAGAAACTTGATAGCGCGAGCTATCTGTTCTCCTCTCGAAACTCCTCTCGCTGATGGTTTATAATGAGCGATTATCGCGAGAGTGGCGATCGAATGACGATGAGCGTGGTTCCCACTGGCAAGTTTGACTCTCCGTTGATATTTTACAGACATTACCGTACGCTATGAAACTTTTATCCTGGATTTAGAGCACGTTGCTTTCCCCACGTTTCGAAACTGCAGCCTGGAAATGCCGCGCCATCGAACTACGAACAGATAGACGATCCACGTTTCAATGTGCGGATTTCTATCTATTGATTATCGCATTCCGCAGAGCGCACGAAGCATTCGCAAAAAATCAATTACGCGACAGGCACATCGCCCCGCGGCCGGGTGCGAAGAATCACGTTAGTAATTAAGTAGTTGCGCGCACACGGGCGCCGATAAAAACGCGTGTGCGCGCGCGGTGTGCGCCGTGACGGAAGCTTTCCCACGAAATTTCAGAGCCGACGGGAATATCGGGATTATGCCCGCAAATTGCAGGGAAAAATCGAGGCGGACGTGTTTGTGCACGCGCGCGCGCACGCGTCCGACAACATAAAAATGCAGTGGCGTTACGTGGCATTGACGGCGCTCGTGACGTGAGAGCGGCACGCACGAGCCGACCGGACTCGTCGCACAGGCATCAAGCTTTGGCCAATTAACCGAGAAAGCGATCGCCACGCGCGCCACGATCAATGCTTATTGGCTTCTTCTTCGCGTCAGATTAATTACGGAGCCGGAGCGTGCACGGAGCGCACAATGCTCGGTAGTGTGCGACGAGATGAGCACGCTGAACTCGCGGAAGATTACTGCACGACGGCTACTTGTCCGCGGAGAAACGAGAGAGAGAGAGAGAGAGAGAGAGAGAGAGAGAGAGAGAGAGAGAGAGAGAGAGAGAGAGAGAGAGAGAGAGAGAGAGAGAGAGAGAG
>JAHMML010000040.1:711532-762524 GCA_020341155.1 Eciton burchellii
GAGAGAGAGAGAGAGAGAGAGAGAGAGAGAGAGAGAGAGAGAGAGAGAGAGAGAGAGAGAGAGAGAGAGAGAGAGAATGAGAGATACGAGGAAGGGAGAAAAAAAAACAGAATATTAGATATTACCCGCCGGTATGGCTCACGGAGTGACCGAGTCTGAAATGCCAATGACGCTAATGGAACGCGACCTTTAACTTGCACTCGCAAAAATGTCGCCCGAGGTTGTCGATACGACAATGACGAGCGAAACGAGATCGCTCAACGGCTCATTCCCAACATCGCCCCGCGATATTTCCAGAGCCGGCAAGAAGGGCAAGAATCAGAAATCGCGATCTTCGGTTACGAAATAACAGATGCAGCTGGAAACAGGTACGCGTTGTCCACGCGGCCCATCCAATTTAGTCGCGCTCTATGTGTACCCACACAATGTTCGCTCATAAATATGGATGCTACGCGGACAACAGGATGCTGGAGCGCAAACTGATTAAGGCGATGCCGGAAATACGTTCGCGTATTTTCGTTCGCTATTGAAATAATCCCCGAGCGAACAATGGCCACGATGATATTAATCGATCGGTTCTGGGATTGTACGCTGGGATTATTTGGGAAAATAAGAAGAAAAAAATGTAGTTCCGGCTAATGCGTCTGCCGTGAAAAACCATAGCGGTTTCGTATCGCCGCGCGAATTATCCGGCAGGATTCTGACGTCGGAACTGGCTGAACTTTCATTAAAAGTTTCATGACAGGCCCGCCGTTGCCTCCTAGCTCCGTGTTCCGAGACGGCTAGAAGACGGCGGAAGAGAGAAGAAGCCGGCCGAAAACTTGTCCGCACGCGATATCGCAGCGCGGCGCGAAGGGAGGAGAATATTATTTGCAGGAACGTGCGCGCTAAAATTAAAGCTGCTTTTCAATTTGAGCCTCGCGGATAGCGCCGATATCGAAAGAATTCCACTCGCGTCGCGGCGCGAACCGTCAGATAGATATGTCCGAATTGCATGCGAAATGAAATTCAAATCTTCGGATATCGCAATATCGCACAAACATATAGCGCGGATATAGATACACGCGTAACTATGCCAGGCAGATAATAGGCGTGCGTATGCGCGCGCGTGTGTATATCGTCGGCCGATAGCTCTCCAATGCTATTGTGCCGCGGGATATCCAAGTCGATCAATCGAAACAATCCACATGGCTAAAGAAAATGGCTAATGCGAGGCACGTGTAAGCTCGACATCGATATTAGTGAGGACAATAAAAGGCACGCTAGCTAATTGCGTTCGTCAGCTGTCTTCAGGCGTCCCGAGTCGGACGGTGCGTTCGAATCTGCAATACTCCCTGAATCACGACCCGAAATCACAGCAAGATCGATCGCGGTTCACCACAGCTTCGTCCTCTTCCCTCCCGCACATCCGCCGCGCGAGTTAACGACCAGCACGTGACAACTCATGGGCCAAATCGAGGCAATAATCGCCTCGTCGTTGGCGTGACTCGTGCTCGTCGTACTCTCGACGACTCTCTCTCCCTCTCCTTCTCCCTTTCGCGTAAATTTTAATCGCGCGAGCAAATCCCGTCGACTTTGCCCACGCATGCCATCGGCTGGAGAAGGGCGCGTAATCGTGGCACCTGCGACGAATCGACGCCAAGATGCAGCGAAGAAATATAGCGAAGGACGACCGCCGCGAGTGTCGCATAAATTTCCGTTTGCGCGCGTCCGCCGAGCACGAGACTCGAGTTTTCGAAGGGAACCGGATTCACCTGCGAACTTACGAACCCTTATTTGTCTCGCGACGCTTTCTTCTTTATCTCTTGTACCTCGACGTGGCCTTCGATCATCGCCAGCAAGGAATCTTACAAGGCGACGAGCCGCACAATAGAGACCGAGGATGGGACGCTGTTTACGCACGTCCCTGAAGAAAATAAAGATCGAGGGACAGTCCGTCCTCTCTTTCTCTCTCTTTCTCTGTTTCTCATTCGAGAGAATGCTATCGTATATCTCCAGATAAGACGCACTTAGCATCTCATCAGCGTTGAATAATTAAGCAACTGCCACTCGCAGAAATGAACTTGTCATCATCAGATTTCACTCGACGCGACGCTTCTCCCGTTTCGACCTCTTATTCGCATTTCGCCGACGTTTGCGTATCGCGAATCTTATAAATATAAAGCACGCGTAGATATACCACTACCTATTCTATCTATTCGCAAAACGAGCCGCGAGACCGGTGACAGCGCAATAATATAATCATTATAATCGAATTATACAATCGTAATTACACAATCGCGCAGTATCATGCATTAGGAATAAAAATTGCATTACGCGATAATCTACTGCAGTTATGCGTTATAGGATTACAGTATAATAATAATGTAGTTGCACAATGCAGCCGCATTATTATACAAATGCGCGGACCGTGCGCGATCGGTGTCTCCGAGCAAGCTGCCGATGACGTTAAACAGAGAAAAAAGGAAGCCCTGCGCGATGTTGTCGGAGAGCGACGTTATGTTTAGATCGAGCTGCGGATCAAGCCTCGTGAAAATGTCCAAACTTGCGACGTTCCTCGCGCGATATTCAGCGAAAGTCGACGAAAGCGATCGGTCGACTCATTAACTCGGCGTGGTAATTCGACGGAAGGAGAACGCATCATCGCCGCTCGCCGGGGATCCTCGATCGTCTCGCGTTGCCGGCCGCGCCGGATATTATCGCCAGCGGCGGGCGCATGCGGCGAAAATGGAGAAAAGTCGGAATTAACGAGGCCGCGATCCGAGAAGGATCGCCTCCCGTCGAGCGCCGGATTCGGAGTTAATTAGCGCGCTCGAACGTTCGCCGCGAGAGATGACGCGGCTAATAATCGAGTTCTGAAATTCACGGGCGAGTTGTCGCGCGCGGAATGCTCTCCATTCCGTTCACGTACGTATCAATCGCAAGAAGCAGTCGCGCCGGTCGTTGCCGTTGCGCAGGCTTGAGATCCATCCAGGAACGTCGAATAGGACCGGCTGATTCGACGTTTTCCGCGAATACTTAGTCACCGGAGAGCGAGGGCTTGCCGCACGCGGAATCGCGAATGAGGCTGCGGAGAGACGGCGCGCGAGACGGCGTAACTGATTTTCGCGGTCTATCGAGTCGCGAGAGCCGAGTTCGGCGTCGCCGTTCTTCGACGTTTCTTCATAGAAGCTCGGCAGCTCGAGGCTCCGCGAGCGGCGAACACGCGTGAAAGGCGCAAACGTCAAATTCCGGCGGATCGAACTCAATTAAGATCGAACTTGCGGACTTTGCTGGCGCGCACGCGACTCGCAGATGGAGTTTATCCGGCATTCCGGATCGGATCATCGTCGACCCCGCAACCGCATCGAAACTGCATCGTCCATGTCCACGGAAAGAACAACAGGGCGGGTAGCAAAGGCTTGCGCGAATCCCGTGAATTACAATCGCAAATGACGACGGGCGACAGCGCTGAAATGCAGATTAGGAACGCATTAGCATATCTCGCGAGCCGTTAACATTGGCCGCGATCGCTCAAAGATTAACTTTGAGATCACACGCTTTGCCGCTTTGCCGCGTCATTGTCGCGGGCGAGTCCGCCCGCGTTTTCTCCCTCGGACACGTTGCGGAACTTTACGGTTCTTTTGTAAAGAACGAAACCCGCGCAGATCTCCGCGCAGTATCTCCGATCTTTGCTCGGTGCTCGGTCCCCGGTATCACTCCCGTTAACGCGCTTACTTACAGACAGTAAGACACACCGTTGCGTAATTACCTGCGGCGATTGTTCGCCAACGGTGAACGCTGCGACCGGGCGCTCGCTTAATTTCAATGAAGCTTCTGTTGGCCTCACCTGCAACAGAAGAGTGACGCATCGATTTATCGCAGGCGTAACGGCGCAGAGCGAACGCTCGGTGCATGCTACATATGCATACGTCATCATCACAGATGCCTCGTTACATTTGCCGGTCTGCCGAGCTAGTCGGCGGATCCAAATAGAATTTTATCCGTCCTCGGTTTCCGCTCGGGCAAAGGAAGCGCGAAGGAATAAAATACAAGCCGCGTGTTCATTGTCGCGCTGGTAAAAGGGAAGATGGACGAAACACGATCCTGAATAATACGAGAAGAGGAGGAGGAGGAGCAGGCGAGAGGAATATGAAAAGAAGAAAGCAGCGTTAAAAGGAAAATACTAGGCTGGACTAATATTAATATTATTTCCTCCGCGAAATCCTCTCCGCCGAGCGTGCGTGTCATAAAAATGTATAAGCCGCTTTAAAATTTCACCCGCGAAATTTTCAACGTAATTCCTTGCCGCGATGTAATACCGTTAATTATTTAGACAATAGGTATCTGCAAATATTTAAACATCTCTCCGCCATCTCGCGAAGCGAGACGAGCGTTCATCCGGCGAGAGATTTGTTAAACAAGGACAAATTTCCGTGTAATAAAGCCGAGTTTAACATCCCCCTTGGAAATTTGATGAGCGAACGCGCGACTCAAGTATCGTTATCCCTGAAATCATCCATAAAGCACTTATCCACATCGCGATAATCCGTCGCGGGATGCAGACGACGCAGCGCGCCGGCAAAGCGGTCTCGCCGATAACTCGGAGCGCAAACTGAACGCGGGCGCTGCGCGCAGCGCGGTAAAACCGCGCCTCTCCCTCCTCCCTCCCGCGGATTTGCGGTACGCTTGCCGCACATATCAGACCCGCGGCTCTCTCGCCGATCTTTCGCTTCCGTGGGAAGTCGCGGGGGCATCGGGAAAGATTAAGCAAAGCGGTTTATCTCGCTCGTAGGTATACACGCGCGCGTTCGCAGCACGACGGCGCACGCTCGTTGAAAATAGAGAAAGGGCAGAGGAGCGTGGATGGCGACAAAGGGAAGATTAATCCGGCGGGAAGAAACGCGGGCGAGGGCGGAATCATTCGCAGCGCAGCGCGCGATACCCGCGCGCGCCGATCTCTCATCTCGTACGCGATGGACCTCGCGAAGCGACGGAGGGGCGACGGGGCGAAGGGGCGAAGGAGCGGGGGTAATTGCCGGAAGGTGCCCTCGAAACGCGGCCGAAACTCACCGAAGCCGCGTTACTCCGTGTCGTCGGTTGTTGCGTGATGAAACACGTGGGCCACCGTGTTCCGCCATTAAATCGATGCCATCTCGAGGATGGCGCCCCTCGACATTACTATACGTCCGCTGCGATTCCTCTAGTCCTCCCCCCCCCCYCCCCSCGCCCTTCCGGCGATGTTGGCGGAACACGACGCGTCCCCGTCTTCCTGCCGAGCGAGCTCGATGGACGACGATTGCGCAAATCGCGCTTGGAAAATTGGCCGGCGCGAGGCGGAGTCGTGATCGATGCTGGGAACTCTGATAGGCAGGTATACCTGGGGAGCGCGGTATACCTGCCACAGATTAATGACCGAGTCGCGATTACGAGTACGCCGCATACTCGGCGGCTCGCATCGGAGTCTGCCAGGCCGAGTCTGCCGGCGAGTAGATCGAGATTAAGGCTTATTACGCGCCATGCGCGGAATTGATTCCGCGTGGCTCCTTATTCCGCAGCAACGCGAGGATGGATCGAAGCCGCATGGCGATTTACGGTTAAACGCACGGCCAGCATTTGCATATCCTCTGGCTGGCATCGGCAGGAATTACGCAAGGAAACTCGTCGGCTGCGACTCCCGCTCGATCGATCGCTCTCCGCGACAGCGAGCGTCGTGCGTTACGTTACGTAAAAGGAAGAATGCGAAGCGAGACAATCACCGCTACCGCGATGACGGCGATAGCGAACGCTGCACGTTGCACGCTGCACGTTGCACGTCCGCGCGCGATCACTCGTTACATCACTCGCTCATTCCGAACGACCGTCACGCCGTGACGTCACTTCTCGTCCGAAGGGAGCGCCAAAGGGAGCACTCGGCTAAAGGTCAGTAGGTCGATCGCCGGCGATACGACTGACGCGCGTGATGCAATCGAAAGCGCGCGTGCTCGTTTGAATCCAACGCTACGAATTGGAATCTCCTTCCGCAAGATGGCAAGATGAAGGATCGGTTAATCGGTTCGAAAAGGAAATCATCAGCCTGCGTTCCGCATCGCTCGCTCCGATCGACCTGCTCACCGGCAGGAAAACAGCGAAAAGAGACACTCCCGCGCGTTCCGCGCGTCATACTGCTTCCCGTGAAATTACATCAGAGCCTCGGCCGTTACCCCGCGCCCCTGAACCTCCCCCCCCCCTGGGAAAACTCATCTTCGGCAGGAGAGACGGCCATTTTTCCGCGGTCCCAATACAGCGATGCAGCGATGCTATCCGTTTGTCGATGTAACGGACAAAGCTGCGCCGACGATCTGTGCTTGACGGCTAAAACCGAGCTGCGTCTGACAGTCCTCGTGACAGGGCAGCTCTCGGTTCTCTTCCGTCTATTTATACTATAAACGTCGATTTTGTTCACGGTGCGCATAGGCAGGCGCAGCGGCAGGCTCGGTCCGTTGAAAATAAAGATACAGGTCGGAGAGACGTGAACGGGGACGCGTATTACGCGTCCTTCGCGCTTCCTCGACTAACGGTCCAAGGGCAAGTCGAACACGCTCGCGAACAGGTAACTCGCTGATATCGGCAATAACGTCGCGGACTTGGCCGCAAAGCCGCGCGCTGCTCGATCGATCGCGGGAAAAGAGAGAGGAAAAAAAAAGCAAGGAGAAGAATGGAAAGAATCCATGTCCGCCGATTGAATGCGGGCGGGCGAATGTCGAGATATTCGCGTTAAATCGCTCGGCGAATGGACGATCACGTTCCACGATCCGCCGCGATCGGCGAAGCCGATTATTCCGTTGGTCGCGGACGCGGCCTGCCCTTCTCCGCGGAGATGGAGAGAAATTTCACGGTCGGCTTCGGTTCACGGCGGGGACTTTTGCGCGGAGCTGAGACAGCGATGCGGCTTGGCGGCTCTAATGCCAAGCAACGTCCGCGCGTTCGTTCCGCGCGAGGTAAATGATATTACCTGCAACGGCGAATGCGCAATTATTCCCTTCTGTGCGGCTCGGCTTTCCAACGCGGCCACGATCGAAGACGAGGCAAGACGATTTTCGCCAGGCTCTCACGGAACTCTCACGTTCCTCTATCCTAAATTCTCGGCGAGACCGGCGGAATTAACGCGCGATTCTGCGTCGTCCTGCTGACAAAAGAGAGTATCCCTACGGTATCTGTCCATGTCGCGGAGCAACCAACAGCGCGCTCCCTCCCCCCGCTTGCTTAACGATAATGAATCGTTAATGAATCCAGCGATTGCTCGATCGTTGGATCGAACGCGCGCGCGCGCGCGCGCAAAGAATGATCCGTTGACGCGAATAATATACACGAGTATGCACGAGTATTATTTTTAGCGACACGAGAGCAACCGTCTCGGCGAAAACGGAGAGCGTTCTCTCTCTCCGGTGAGGAGAGAAGTGCCAAACGCCGCATGAATGGCGTGCCTGCCAGTGGCGGGCCTCGAATATAAATAGGACGGCCAGCATCCAGCGTGACGAATCGGCCTGGTCGGACTGAATTACTTGAGATCGCGAGTGTTGTGGTACAACGCGGTCTGAATGAAACGACCAGCCACGCGTATGGCCGAGCTATAGTTGGACGCTCGCAATGTCAAGGGAAATCGACGTGCGAGCACGTCGCGGCGTTACTCGCCCGCCGGCCGGTTGGCCGATGCACTTGGCTGTAAATGGCGTGCAAAGCGCTCGAACGTGCATGACAATAATCGGTCACACTCGGCTGGACAAGTCTGATTAGATTGGAGCTGCTAACGCGCGAAATCGCCCGCCAGGTTCGACACCGTCGTCCCATCCGCGTCAGCTAGCAGCTGGCCGCGTCTCTTCCAGCGTGCTTCTTTATAACGAAGCGGGCATGCTTCGCGGGCATCCCCGTGTCTCGATGAACAGTGGACGCTTTGTCCCGTGTGGGTAATCGCGACGGATCTCCGTCGATTCTCGTGTTCCTTCGCGGTGCACCGCGACATACGCGGACTTGGACGAACTCAGTTTGCCAGCAAACGGGAGACGAACTCTCGTCTGCCGGATGTGCGTGTATTCGAACATACCGTGCAAATTCCATTCAACGAGAAGCAGCGCGTGCATAGAAGCGAGCGCTTACTCGATTAGCGTAGCTCGTAGCTCGCATATCCGAAGTACTCGCTTCGAGTACCGTTTGTAGAAACATAAAGTTACTAGCGCGTCGGGGGGTAGTTGCTTTCGAACGCAGGTTCGCGACTCCTGCCGCCCGACCAGGCCAAGGTTCATTGCCATCTCGTTTCCTCTCCTCCCCTCAAGTCGCGCCAGCCGCTGTCTTGCTCTCGCTCGATCGACGCTGATCGATCGGCCGTACGATTAAGGCCAAGCGATTACCCCGATATCCTCGTGGCTAGGTGACGGCAGCAGGCGGTTGCATAATTAACGAGCGACTAGAGAAATAGCCGAATGACACCGCTCGCACTCGCGCGACGCCGCGGCGCCGCGCGCCGCGAGAGATCGGGAAGATCGCGAGAGCGGCCGGCGTGATTCGATCGGATCGATCAAACATCTTTAATTTAATTCAATCGCTCATCGGTGAGCCTCCTCCGTCGAACGCGAGGCGAGGCGAGACCAAGTCTGGCGATGGGAGAAAACAATCAGTCGGCTCTGCCGATCAATTAGCCGTGAATCCCCGTCGCTTTGCCGGCTGTCCGTCCGTCCGGCTCAACGAGCGCTCTTCAGCGCTCGTGAAGGAAGCACTAGAAGGAACGCGCTGTGATTTAACCTCCAGCTATTTCCGTCGCGCAACCGCGCGCGCTTTAATTGCCGTTGCCGTAATGCGGCACGTATCGCGTATATCTGAATTATCGCGTCAGCCGTGCGCCGCCTCTCCGCGCTCCCGCGTAAAACAAATCCGATTGCCACGTCAACGCTATTCATTCGGATCGCAGCCTGACGCGATCGATTATCACGCGCGGGATTCGCGATATTAATTATCGCGACCATTATAATTTCGCGATTAATCACGGCCAATCGCGCGGCATCATTAATTTCGCACATCCCACGCGCAATCGCGTCTCTCGTCCCGCGTCCCCCCGCTCACCACCCCCCTCCACCCCTCTCTCCTGCTCTCCTGTACGCGGGAAAAATGTGCGCCCCGGCGAGAAACTCGGTTCTCCTCCCGAAACGGGTCCGCCGGGTCGCATTAACCCTCATAGAGAGCTCGTTAAGCCGCGCTTCGCGCTCGCGCGACAAAGGGAGGCCGCGCAGAGGTCGCGCACGGGAATCCATCGTGCAACGAGATTTTACGATTTCACAGCGCCGTCTGCGCCGTTGCAGGCTGCACTCGCGGGAAGAGCCCGCAAGACGAATGCAGCGAGCGAGGACGATGCCGACGTCAGCGCGCAGGTTAACGCTTGGTCCCGCCGCGACGTTATCAGCGACAAGCCAGGGCGGCGATCTTGCAGCGTGCGTTTCATCCGCACGAGAATTAAGATTCTGGGAGCGAGCGCGTTTATTCGATGCGCCGAGCCGGGTCCCGATCCCGGATCGGGATCAGCGAATCTGCACCGATTCTCGGGGAAGCGAGAATCGAGAAAAGAGACTCGAGAAAAGAGAGCGATCTCGCAAATTTTCAGCGCGCAACGAAGCGAGGAGGAAAGGCAGCAATCTCTCGGGATAACAATTAACATTCACCGCGCAAAGTCCGTCGTTCGACGGCACGACGAATTCTGCATTCCGCGTGAGGCAAACGTGACGCCACCGGACGCTCCTTGTTTATAAAATCTCTGGGATAAAACGGCTGCCGCGGATAAGGTCGGAGATAGCCTCGTTACTCGTGATTACCGCGCGCCGCGGCATGATTTCCGCGTTGGTGAACTCGCGAGGAACTCGTAAAAGGAACTAAGGCGAAAATGAAAACACAGCCACGGCCATCGATATTGTAATGGATCCCGCTGCTGCTTCGGCGCAGCGAAACGTTGTTACGGGCATCGTCGATGCGCGATCGCGGGAGTTCCGGGATCTCCATTTCAATTCCCGGCCTTTGGCGCGGAGATACGGCTGGAATGCCGTATTAAGTCTAGCCCTCGTAACGCCGCGAATGTACGGCGCGATATCGTCAGAATTACGACGAGGAGAAGGAAGGCGGTGCGGGAAGGCTGTGGGTACTGTCGGTACGCGCATTCGCGGCCGGTCTGGCGCAAGCCACGCGCGAAAGAACCGAAGAGCACACAAGGACCGAGGACCGAGCGCAAAGAGCGCGTGCAAAGAGCGAGCCTTTGTTCGGACGGCGCGTTGGCGCGGTCGCGATATTAAAGGATGCTTTAGAAAACGTAACAATCGTAAACGCACCACTCGGCCATTCGGGATAACGAGCGTGACGCATCTAATCTCGCGTACAATCATCAAACGGCGAGGGAACGAAATCGCCTAATGATAATCGCGAAGCGTGGCGCTTTCGTTCCGCGATTCAAGTCCTCGCGCTCTCCTGGCGCGGAGTGCGCTCGTATCGATAATCGCGGCGGTACGCGAACACTTTACGACCACTGTCCGGCATTTTTGACCTCTCGTGACACGTATCCCGATCGGGATCGCGCGGGTTGCCTCTCGCGGGAGTACCGCGCCGCACTGGCCCCTCGCATTGTTAACATCTCCCATGCTAGGCGAAGGGCAATAATAAGATGGAAGGGGAGGTGGAAGGAGCCCCGTCGGCACAATGGTGACACGGAGGGCTAAGGTGACATATGGGGCAACCGATCCGTGACGAGATAGAATTACAATCTCAAGGGTAAGCCCAAGGTTCATGCCTAGTTAAAGCGGCACCGCTCGTGTGCGCCCGAGAGTCCGCGCATTACATGCGACTTGATTAAGCGCGGAGTCTCCCCGTCGAAGGGCCCGCCGTAGCGAAGGCCGTGCCGTATCACGCGTTGCGGGCTGCTACAATCACGCGGTTTGATTTAGACGCGCGGCTCGAGGAGACGTCGGTCGTAAATATCGCTGGAACAATGGTCGTCGGCATTCTGATCGCGCGTCTAGTGCGACGAGTCGCAATCCCAGCAAGAGAGAGAGAGAGAGAGAGAGAGAGAGAGAGAGAGGGAGGGAGGGTGCCTCTGATCCCATAGATAGCAAATAACGAGATTCAAAGTGTCAGCGTATCGATTAACCGCTCGGCTTGGGCCAGACTTGGCCTTTGGAAGAGGAGAACAGGTAACGAGCATTGCTCGACGATTCCGTAAAACCGAACCCACGAGCCACCGATAGTCGTCGCGGTTGCGCGCACACGCAGTCCGACGAAATATGCCGATAATAAATTCCCCGCGTGCGTATCGACGCGGGGGCGGCGAGGGGACGCGTGCATTTGCATATTATCTGGCAGAACGCTGGTTCCTGATGTAATCTGCGAATTTCGAATTCCGCTTGTGAGTCACTCCTCCGCTGCAGCGACAATGAATAATTCGTGTTTGGACAAAGTTGCCGGCGCGATAGCGGGCCGGTGATGTAAACGTGCGGATTATTACCGCGTAATTGTGGCACGAGATGCGGGCAAGGCGCTTTAATCGAAGCCTAATCGAAAATGCTTTTTTACGAAAATCGCCAAACAACGGCGGAAACAACGACGGTTCGGTTGGGAACGGTCGAAAGACCGCACGGTTCTCGAATAATCGAGAACACGCAAAGGAGAAGGAGAGAGAGAGATACGGGCAGACGATGATCTAGCCGGCGATCAAAGCTTGATCGGCAGAGCAACGATGCGCAACGAGCGTGTTTCGCGACACGGTTTTTCGAAATCTGAGACCACGAAGACCACGTGGCCTTGCCTTGGTTCCTGCCGAGTAGTCGAACGCGCGAAGGAGACGAGGCGCGATGTAGCCAGGCAGTTTAGCCGGCGGACCGACGAGCGGTCTGAATCGAATAACACGGTTGCCGATGGCGCGAACTCACGAAGGGGAAGGTCAGAGAACCCCCGGAGATCGGTTCACGTCAGTCTCTATTATATCGGCAGTTCCCCGGGTCCGGAGAGTGCATGCACGCGTTACACGGGGGTTGGGCACGAAGAAGGATACCGGAATGCCGCAGCCACCGACACCACATACGTAATACACGACGCGGGTCACGCCGCGTGTCGTATCTAGCTATCTGCCTGCCTGCCTGCCTGCCTGCCTGCCTGCCAAGCCACCTATCTACTTACCGAGCGGATACCGAATGTGTGTTGCCGCGGAGGCTGCGCGGTCCAGAGAGAAAGAGAGACAAGGCGCACGTTCCACCTGCTCGCATAAACCACGGGAATATCCACTTCGCCCGGGTGCACGGCTAGACACATCCGCATAATGGGCGCGCATACGTGTGTGCAGCGAGTCTGGACTACCTGACGCCGCGTGGAACGGATCGCATGCCGGCCACGTAATGGCGATTTACGTTTCCCCCCTTCCCCTCGAGTCGGGCTCGAAAGCAAGCGCGCCCACCGACGCATCCCGAACGGCCGATCTTGCGGCAGCAACAACGGCGACACGTCGCTTACATCGAACGAACCGCGGCACGAGTCAAGCGAGACATCGATGACTCGCCGTGACTCCATCTCGATTTGGGAATCGTCCGCAGGGAGCAAGAGAGACGCGGCTGTTCCCTCCGAAGATTACGAGAGTACGGGGAGGAGGGCAACAGCAGCAGCGACAACCGATCAGCGACAATCGGGGGCAGAAAACTCGCGCTTTCAAACGCGAAAGCTGAAGCGGCTTTTCAATAACGCAGCGCATTAAAAGGCGAACAAGCGACTATCAATCCGACTCTTCGCTCGCTGTGCGACTCTGTGCGTGCGCGATACGTAATTTCCAACAGACCGACCCACGTACGCGGGGGCCACCGAACATTGTTACCGCCAGTGATCACCGGGGGCGGTGGCGTTTCCATGGGAATTCACTGCGAATTCGGCCGTTGTGTGCAAATTCACGCGGGCTTCCTGCCGTTTAATTAACACCGCTATCAAAGCGCGACGGTTCTGTATCTTTCACGCGGCCGAGCACGCGCAGCAGAAGGCCGAAGCTGTAGCTTATGTGTGTAATTGGTGCGATAATTAGTCGTCATTTGGATGCGTTCTCGGAATTATCCGTGTTTCGCGAGGCGAACAAACACATCGCGCGTCGATGTTACGGAGATTAGGAATTTCCATTTGCACTCGCCGTCTACCATTGTATCACATTATATTTTACGCGGATCACGTTTCATCGCAAGCAACAGCAACGTCACGTCGGAGTCATCAGTTATCATCTCTCCGATGACTAATCCGTTCCCAAGAATTGGGAAACAGGGGAAGGCAACGCGAGCGCACAGAAGCACAGAAGAACCGTAGAACGAATGCAGCCACGGATTCCGGCTGCGACAAACCCGATAACGACCCCGAAGACGCAACCGATGTCGTTGCATACTGGAGCATAGCAGCGAGAGAATTGGCTCATTGCCAGGAAACGAAAATCATAATTGAATGAATGGTCGAGACCGAGGCAACGCAGAAATCGCGAGATGCGACTAAAGACGACGCTCCTCAGACGACGATGACGATAACGGAAAGTCATGAGAGAGCACAACGCCGGATTTACTCGACACGAATGCAACAACGAGACGAATTTGCCGCTAGCGAGGATTTTTCAGGATTCGATTCGAATGATCTCGCCGCTCGCAGCGAGATTCGCAAATTGGCATGATCGGCATGATAGCGACAGAAGGCAACAGAATTCCCCGTCATAGAAACTGCAGCACGCGGCATAATTAGATCAGAGATCGCGTGATTAATTACCGTAAGTCGAGATGTTTGCACCTGCGGTGACTCGATAATTCCTTGGATCGATAAACACAGAATTGCTGCTAACCAAGCCTGGTGCCGCGAGCCAACGGCAATCACTTGACGATTATACTCGATTGGCAGCCGAGCGATCGCTCGCCATCTGCGATCGCGAACAATTCATTTTTCTTCGTGCTGATCGCGAGCGCGAATTATCACGGGGAACGATGGGAGTTTTATTTTGAAGCGAACGTTAATGGTTTAATGTTTAATGGTTAAACGGCTCGTTCTGTGATTTTCATGCAGCATCATGCAACGAAAAGATCGATCCTCGCTTCCTTGCGCTCTTGTATGGCTTGAAGGCTCGAAATGTTTCAAGAGATCCGTCACGTTCCTTTGGCTTCCGTCAAAGTAGCGCGCGCAGCATCTCGCTGCGCGAGATGGCCCGAGTTATCTTGAATTTCCGTGGAAATGAAACAAGCAGCAGCTCGCTGCGAACGAGAGTCTGTCCGTTACGGGACGCGCGAGTGTCGCGTGACAATACGCTTGCCTGGCAGAGAAAGAGAGAGAAAGAGAGAGACACTGGGGAATTACTCGCGGTTCCTCCGTTGCGTTCGTCACGAGTGAACATTCGCCGTGTGCATCTTTTCTTCTCGCCTTTCCCTGCATCGTGCTTATCAAGCGCCGTGAAAGGAGAGCGAGAGAGAGAGAGAGAGAGAGAGAGAGAGAGAGAGAAAGCAGGATCTCCCATTGAAAGTCCCTTTGAACTTTCAGGCGAAAAAGATTCATCATGAGCAATCCGCATCCGTCATCGAGTCTCGGATCGGCGGGCTGATCGGCGCTGGAGATCAAAGGCGAGCGCGCGATCGCGCATTGTTTCGTGGAAACGAATCGAAGCCGCGCGAGAGTTGGTCTCGCGCATCAATAACGCGACCAACAGCCACCACACCAGGACGAAATTGGAGTAGAGACAGAGGCGGGCGGGCGGGCAGCGCGGGGAGGCAGCAAAGAAAGCGGACGAGGCAGCTGTTGTACGTACCTCCATTGTAAGGCCGTCCAGCGCCGCTCCGCAATTATTTACCGTAGCACACATTGGAACGGCGGGCGAGAAACATCACGCGAGAACAGAGAAACGCCCGACGACTTATGGCGCTTCGGGACACGGGACAGTCGCCGATCGTGCCTCGCGCGGGATACGCGCCGCTTTTGCAATGCAAATCTCACGTCTAGCGCGTAATACGCCTCATTCGTCACGAGTGGCAACGCTCGCCGCGGCGTTACTAAATCTCCGTCACGTAAACGCGGTAGCGGTCCTTCTCTCTCTCTCTCTCTCTCTCTCTCTCTCTCTCTCTCTCTCTCTCTCTCTCTCTCTCTCTCTCTCTCTCTCTCTCTCTCTCTCTCTCTCGGATAAGGAATTAGCAATGGCGAGAGGCGAAAAGCTCCCGGTCGCTGCGCCAATGTTTCGCGCAGCGATTTCGCTGGCACTCGCGCCTTATCGATAAGAGGGCAATAATCATTTCAGCCGTCCCGGCGAGAATACTGTTATAATCCCGCGCGGGATCGCCACGGTCTCCCGGTATCGCGCGTGAAATCGCCATCAGGCGGGAAAATAGCGGCTAAAATCCAGGACGGTCCGGTGCACGAGCGGTACGCGCTCGCTCGCATGCAGGCCGCGACTCGGCGATCGCCGGTAATGAACTCGGTTCATTCAGCGGAGGATTATTAATAGCGTATTATACATCGTAGCGATCGTAGAGCGGACAAACGCGCGGCTGATTAAGCGAGCGGGCGCGCTCGCGAAGGAAAAATTTCGGCCGATCGGGGGAGGGAACGAGAGAACGGAGAACACCGTGGAGTCAGCGTTGCACGCGAGTCTCCTATTATATAAACATGAAATTCGTAACGTTATACGCGCGAATTATTTCTCTTATTCATGAGGAAATTGAGGGCGCGCGCACGGCCCTCCGGCGCGATAACGTCTGGAATACGCGGCGATTCGCGGCATAAATTGACGTAATCGCCCAACCGATCTGGCAAAGTGAATCTTTACGCTCGCTGTTTTCCGTCGTTAAGGGAGGATATCACGGGAAACGACGCTGGCGATTACTATCTGCGTTTCCTGCTCTCGGAGGCGAGCGAGGAGCGCGCTCTCGACGAGAAGCGATCCCGTTGTGTCTCTCTCTCTCTCTCTCTCTCTCTCTCTCTCTCTCTCTCTCTCTCTCTCTCTCTCTCTCTCTCTCTCTCTTTCTCGCTTTCTTATCCGAGAGACGGCGAACACGTGAGGCTTAATGAGGCCGCGGTACTTGAAGCAGACATCAGCGTCCGGCCAGTCGACAATTTCTCGCTGACGTGCCGCGAGGGCTTCCACCGAAGACACGCCAGAGACTAGCGGCGCGGCCAAGCCTCTCGGAGAATGCCACGCGTCGCTATCCTCGGCGATTTCACGTACAGTCATAAGTCATCAGCCGCTTTCTCGGCTCGTAGAATTGCACGTAGAAGCCCAAGGTGCACTTTGCACGGGGACACGTCCACGTGCGCTAGGCGATAATTCCAAGCGGCGGCATCGCCGATAGATAACGACCGCGTGGATTCGCGTGGCTCGCGTGCCTCCGTATCTCTCTCGGTTTGGCTTGGCGTTATCGGAGAGACCGGCCACGCGTGCTTGATTTCTTGATGAAGCGGTCGTTTGCGGGGCGACTTTGGACCGTGAAATCATATTTGCCGAGACTCGGCAAGCGCCAAAGCGCCTACGAAGAGCCGTCCGTGTGTACCTAGAGGGCTATAGAGAGCAAATGGCCGCGCGCTCGGACCTGGTCATTACGTGTGAAAGCAAGTCCGCGCGACGAACGGGACCGGCCGAGTTACCGAGGGCGGAGAGTTAAAGCGGAGTGGCAACTTTGCTCGACGACCGTCTTCGACGATCGACGGACGTGCCTGAATCGCGCGACTCCGACTGGCCGATGCGAACCAGAGCGAGGAAACTCGGAGCGTGCGATGAAAGGGACGCGAATCTTCGTCCCATTCGCGTGAAGGAGGAATTGTTCTCGCCTATTTCACGCGATCGTTTAATCCGCGCCAGTTGCGGTTCGCAGGCGAGGCGCGAGTATCACGCGGCAAGCTGAAATGAGGCTGATTCGATGCAGTTTCACGAGTGTGTTGGATCAAACAAATGTCCGAATAACCAGGAAGACTGTAGCGCGCGTCCGCGGGACAGAGAAACGGTCCAGTGGAGAGACAGACAGAGAGAGAGAGAGAGAGAGAGAGAGAGAGAGAGAGAGAGAGAGAGACTGAGTTTCGTTACAACAAGCTTGCTCCGAGTTGGTTCGCCGAATCGACGCGCCATGTTGCGGTCGAGCGTTAATATTAATTACCATTCAACCAGCACGCATTTCCTCTTGCAAATACGCCGGTAGATGCACCGCAAATACCTGAATTTCTCATGACAAGTGTATAGATTAAAGTGACGGCCAATATACCGCAATATCTATCCAATATGGGCAGATTGATTTGATTTACGGACTTCAAAAACGATCACGCTCAATGATTTCATGGAGCACGGCAGAGGCGCGGCCCCGTCGCTTTTTCAGTCGCGTTTAATTGCCCTCCGCGATTTCATTCGTTTTAAGTGAAAATATCGTTGGCATCGACGAATCCGCTGGAAAATTGGAAATTATCGCGGGCACGAAATGTACGAGCGAATAACGATGTTATTTCGCTCTCACCGTGCGGGGCGCGGTGAGCAAGACGCGTCTCGCCGATAACAAATCGTTTCACCGAAATTCTAGACACGCGAGAGTCAGTTGCGTGTCGCGGAAAGAGAGAGAGAGAGAGAGAGAGAGAGAGAGGGGGGGAGGAGGAAGAGATTGCACTCTCATCTGGGCGGATTCGCATGTAATCGCGGGAGAAAATTTCGTCCGTACGTAAAGGTCGTCGAGAAATTACGGACCTCCCACTCCAGGCGACCGAAAGGTCCGAAAGTTGGTAATAAGCGAGCGAAAAGTAGCGGCGGTACGCGTGCGCGAAGCCTGATGGCCCCGGAAATTGGGGGAGGTGAGGGAGGACCCGCATAATCCAGCTTTAACACGGAATTGAGATGAGTGTATTCGCGGTGTAACTCGACGGTGTGTTCGCCTGCAGCGTTCGCGGTGTTCGGCGGTGGCTGAGGACGAACTCGCGGCACGAGATCGTCGTCCGGGCAATTTGCCGCGGAACGAGATAACTTTGTTCCTTCGAGACAGCAGCAACGTCTCGCTTCTTTCGTCGGCTGGCCGGCCAGCCGGCTCAACACCCGGATACTCGGATCGGATCGGATCGGCGAGATTCGGGAAGCGAAGCCGGCCTCGTAATCGCGGATAATCCGAATTTACCGCCAATCGATCGCCGACTCGTCGCGGAACGTAAGTACGTGCCGTGGAAACGCAAACGTGCGACCGTGCGATGTGGGTCAACGAGCCTGCCGGTAATAATGCAGCGGTCATTGCCTACGCCATTTCCATTTTAATATAACCGACCGGATTATGATGATATTAGCTAGCTGCCGGTAATTACGGGATAATCATCGAATTACGACCCTCGCCTCGTCGTCCCTCCTTCTTTCCTTCTCTTTCCAAGCCGGATCGAATTGCGTTCCCGCGCGCGTTGCGCTCCTGGCGGAAAAAAGAACGATGAGGGTCGTTTCTTGCCGCGGTTTTCTCGCTTCCTCGCGGTCGACGGGCCGCGAGTGACATCTCGACCCGCGCGAAGCCGTTGGCGCGGAACGCCGAACCGATAATCCGGGATTCGGAGCATCGTGTCAATTCGATTCGTGACATCGATGAATAAATCGTGGATAACCCGGAGGCGCGCTGCTCGCCGCATTTCCGCGGAATCATCGGCGAAGCTCGGGCTGCGGGGGGAGTTAGGCGGTGAGATTGCTCAGGGCGTGCAAGAAACACGAGAGCGCGCAAAGTTTATTACAAGTTTATCTTGCGGGATCTTGAACCCACAGTTTTCCCCCAGTCCGCCCACGGAGGTGGAGGCGCGAGGCACGTTCGACCTGAAAATAAAGCTCGCGAGCCGGCAACGGCGGATCGAGGTCGCGCGCCGCGAACGCTGACCTTGTCGGCATGAAACAAAGCGAGATTAGGATCTGAAAAATTCAAAGTACGCCGGCGTCGCCGGCACGCGAGATATTCGTACGCGCGCAATGATCTCCCGGTGGGAGACCGGCCGGAGACGTCGATATAAATAGAGGACGGATTGTCGCGGGAATTCTGGAGCGCAATTACGGATTCCATCGTCACTCGCGGGAGGTCGACGTTGAATTCCAGTTCCTCCAAGTTCCCTCGAATTCAGCGAACGAATGAGCGAGCGGCCGGAGGCCGGACGACGCGTTACGCATTTTTATTTTTAACACGCACGGCCGATAGAGATCTCGTACACCGTCTCGAGGACCGAGACTGTAAAGCAACGGCGGCTCGAGGGACAGCGCGACGCTGTAATCGCGATCCCCGCTATCGATACGGCGCCTGCGGCCTTATCAGTCGCCGTCGTAAATATAGAGAGAGAACATCTCCAGTAACGGGCCTCAAGACCGAGCCGATAGATACGAGCGACTCGATACCGGCAGCCACGATAAGATAACCCTTCGTAGAAACGCTCGTCGCGTCTGGCAAATGAACCACGCGCGCGGTAATGTAATACCTAAGGGCGAAGATGGCGACGGAGGACGGGAACGTGGGACGGGTAGCAAGCAAGGGCCTAAACGATGATGAATGCCTTGTTAGTCGCGCGAACACGCGGCCGTTCCTCGGCTTTGCGCGCTCGCCAACATTTATCAATTACGCGCCCGTTCCCATCGACGTGCATCGGCCCGCGTTCGAGGGATGTATAAATTATGATTGTGCGGCGATTCCGAGCGAAAGTTCCGAACGATCGGGCCGAGGCTATTAGCGTCAAGATGATGAAACCGCATCTCTCGATGCCCGGCTGTTGAATTTTATGGCGCGTGCGCAGCGCTAATTAAGTCGACGATACGCTCGGCAGGCTCGGCGAACCGGGATCGATGTAGGAGCACGCGGGGAAATCGATCTCGTCGGGGAATCGAGAACAGCGGCGTCTCTAATCGTGAAATTCTGGCATGTCGAAGGTAATTAATTAACCGCGTTTCCGGCGTTGCCGCGCGCTGGCGCGCGGCCAGAACCGCCATGGATCCGCCATGGATCGTGGCGGATTCTGTCGGATATCCGTGAGAAATTGCCCAAGACCGTCCTTCTTCGTGTATCGGGGAAACGAGTTAAATCTCGTGCACGCCAAGGATCATCCTCTTCCTCCGGACTGTATTTACGGTGCTACCGATATTAACAAGTAGTCGAGGAGACGAATCTCGTTTTCGTCGACGAGAGTTTGACCGGCCGCGCATCGCTAGTGATCGATTCGTCGCGTTTTGGAGCGATCCCAGCCCCGCCGACACGTGCTTCTCATCGAGAGTGGCCCGAAGGAACCTCATCGAGTTGGCTCCGCGTTGCCAACGCGGAAACACCGACGTCAACTTGGCGCAGCGAGCGGCCGCGAGCGAGTCTCGGTTGTTTTCTTCCGGTCGAGATAGGAAACGCATCTGTCGCCTTCCGAAAACGAAAACTCACAACGGTGAGGGTGTCGGACGACCTGGCATGCGCGCGCGAAATATCGTGCTAAAGTTGGCAGGATAGAAGAAGAGGGAAAAACACAGAGAGAGAGAGAGAGAGAGAAAGCGCGTGCACCGAGACGGGGGCTCGTCGAACAAAACACTTTTGTCATTTGACGCAACAAAGCCGGAGCGGAATAGGCCCGCGCGCGGGACAGCAGAGGGGCGGGGAGGAGGAGGAGGAGGAGGAGGAGGGGGGGGGGCTAGCGGGCACGAGCGGCCCGGCACAACCGCCAAGTGTATAAAGCGGGAACCGTACACCATCCACCGTACACCGGAATCGTGTTGCCGGGACCGGTCGCTGTTAACCGTCCGGCGCGGTCTAGCGTTTCCCCTAACACGGCCGACAGAGCGAATTCCGCCTTCCTCGCGACGTGATTTCTCCGGGACGTCGCGGGCGCCGGGGCCGGGCGCCATCGAAGAGAAAAGGGGAAAAAGTGGGAAAAAGTGCTTGACGGCATCCCGTCTCGATGAGCGCATCGAGCTGCGGGATGCAGCGTGACGCGCCATCGTTGGGGAGCGCCTTTACTGCTCTGCCTCACCCACCCCTCTCCCCCCCCTCCCTGCCTGCCCCCCGCCCCCTCTGGAACCGCGCGAGATGACTCATTCGATGAGGGGGTTCGCGCACCCCTACGGGACGGCCGCGTTCACGGCTGACGAGGGTGGTTGCCGGGTAATAAACGAGAGCTCCGCGAGGCACGGAACGACGATAAAAGGGTACCCTGGTCTCCCTCCCGCCCCCTCGCTCGAATCGTAATCCCGTGCCACCCTCTCTTCGTGCATCTCGAGGGACGCGGGTGTAAGAGCTCGCGACAAGAACGAACGACGCGAGGAAAACGCGCGCCGTTTGCCGTGAGTTGTTCGCCACGTTCGCCGCGGACATTGTCCGATGATCGTTGCACGCACTTGCGAGCGCGAGAGACGGGAATCTCGTAAAGCGCGAATCGATCCGAATCGATCTGAATCGATCTGAAGCGCTGTCGCGCTATCGAATCACACCGTAGGAATACGCGACGCGATCTGAATCGCGACGATCCGGCGCATGCGCGCATGCGCGCACGTGCGTTAGTTACCGGGAAACGTTAGAGGCGCGGAATTCCTCGACCTGGTTTCGCAATTCCTGCCAGAAGCGCGGCCAGATAACGGGCAACGTTCGCGATAATCCCCTGCGAGAAGCGGCGGAGATAAAACGTTTGCGAATTCGCCGATCCGACCTCATCATCCCGCTCGTAATCGACTCGCCGGCGCGCCCAACCAATCGCAATCGCCCCGTAGACCGCGGGGAAAATTCGAGGGGTGGCATACAAAGAGGAACCGCCGACGATACGGAGCATGCGGGGAATGCGGAATAATCGAACTTGCGCAGGCGTGGATCTCCCAAACGCGCTTACGATCCCGCGTCCCGGCGCGCATCGTGTACGGCACGATAGCAGCACGCACCCTTATTCGAGGGTTGACGACCGGTCCCAGTCGTTGACAGTCATTCACGTAGGGATTATCGACTAACGCGTTCACCTGCATCGATGATATCGTTGATTGCAACGGCATTTTTCCGGCTATCGCGGGGAACGGATCAAGCGATCCGTTGAATCCGAAACGAGTTTCAAGAAAACGACACATCGAAAATTTCATCTCGATAGCGCTCGCGAACGCATGCTCGGGAGTCGCGAGGTTCGTTCGGTTTTATGAAGTTGATTTAGAAATTTATGCCGCAACGGGACTTGGCCTCCGTGCTCTCGCACGCGAAGCTGCACTCGCGCGAGCGCACGCGACTGATTCGCAACGTGAGGAGCCGCCACGACGCGGCTAAACTACAAACGAACTTTATGCGCGGCCTGAAATTAACTTGGAAATAAAAATTGCCGGCAATCATCTCGCCCCTCGCCCGCTTAAACCGGCAACTTCTGCCGTCGATCTCGTGATCGGGCTTGAACAACTTGAAAATTGCGGCAGGAAAGTTGACGAGCAACGAGCAACGAGCAACGAGGCTCGGCACCGAAAAGTACAGTGATTCGTAACGATCGTTCGGCCGTTACCGCGAGATTGCAGGTCCTGCGTCGCGAATTTCCCTTCCCTCCCCTCCCCTCGCGCTCTTGCGGAATCGAGCGTGAAACTGGTGCAACCGCGAGTAACGTCTTCTCCTCTCCCTCTGTCTCTCACGCGGAAGTAACGCGAGCATGCAAAGCGGCTCGAGAGAGAGAGAGAGAGACTCCCACGTGTCCCGTCCTTTCCAATTTCATTTTTAACATCCTGATCAAGTTGCACGACGCACGAGCGACTCCTCGCAGGCCAGCTCGGCTGGCCGCGTCGCGCCGGCGTGACGCGTGAAATCGAAGACGAGCACGGAAACGAACGTAATAACCCCGCGAACGAACGGCACTCGCGCGACTCGCACGCATCAGGCGCGCCTCGCCGCGTTTGCCGTCTCGTCCCGACTTTCCGGACGGCGCGATTAATAAATGACTCGACTCTCGACTCTCTTGCGCGCGGGCCATCGTATCCGTCCGCATTAAAAACACTGCCTACCCGCCTGCCTACGTGATTCCGAGCGAAACACGCCGTGTCGTCCGCAGGAAACGGCCGCGGCGATGCAACGCGTTTTACGTGAGGCAACAAGAGGCAGTGGCATAAAAACGACCGACCGGGCCGCAGGATTACCACGTTCCCTCCCTTCCCCTCGTTCTCCCTTAGCGATGACCTCCCCCGGCGTAGACCGCGCTGAGAACCAAATTAGCGAGGGGGCTTATTACCGCGGCTGCAGCTGCGCCCCGCCCGCCCTCCGTAATCCGCCGCCGATGCTCCTCCGTTGGGTGCGCGTGGTCGTGTAACCGAGGCTCTTCGCGGTACGTTATTGTCTCTAATTTAAACCGGCGATTTCCTGTCACTCCGAGTCGTGCCTGCTAAGGCCCCGCGCGGTGCTGCGTGCCCGCTCTCTTTTCTCTCTTTCTCTGTCTCTCGGTACGAGCGAGTATCCGTTCGCTCGCACGCTCGCGTTCATTCATTCGCCACGGGTCGGCTGAACGGAGAACAGGATTACGTGGGTTAGATCAGTTAGACGGCGGAAAGCGGTGGTTCGCGAACCGGTCAAGTTTCTCAATTAATTTAGAACTTAAGTATCGGAGTAGCCGAGCGCACGCAGGAAATGGCCATTAATTTGCGACTTGTAATTTATGAAATTGCACAAAGCTGGTATTTAATTTCACGGCGTTTGCCTCGAGATCTCTCGAGGGGAAAGGCACGTCGCGCGTCTTCGCGTTTATTAAAATACGTTCGGTATTAAACGCCAGACGTATCGTTCCGGATATATATATAACCGTCTGGGATACCGTCGGTCAGGCTTTGAGTCTCGATTTCGTGGCGACCCGAAGATCGCTTCCCCCATGGATTCCCATGCATTTCTCAAATCAGCTGCCGCAGGTCGAACGTCGGTTAGACACGCGGAATAGCTTGAGGAGCACTGTGGAGCCATTGCCTCGGCATGCACGCGGAATACGCGTGGGTTTCTTCAGCGTTGGCCACCGGCGACGTCACCGACGTTATGGGGCACGTAAGCGGAGGAAGCGATCGCGCGAGCTCCGAGAAGAATAAAGACGGGAAGCTTTGTGCGCGTGCGTCCGGTAATCCTGCCTCGGAGCGTACGTGCTTTTTATTAAAAGAAAAAAAAAGAAAAAAAAAAGAGAAACGTACCTTCTCCGTTGCGGGGAATTTTTAATGCTAAGCATTTTTAATGCTAAGAATCGCGGCAGCCGAGTCTGGCAGTCGCCGATAATCTCTCTAGAATCTCTCTCCTCTGCTCTCTCTTTCTCTCAACGCGAGCAGACGTTTGTATCCGAGCGCGCGGAATGCGAAGATCTCGATTACATCATATTTCTGTCTTAACGACTTATCGCTGCTTCTTCCTCCTCTCGCGCCAACGTGCGCCGCGATATTGCCAAACGTTGTTAACGCAACGTTCCGAGACTCTTTTATCTCGCTGATGCATACCGAGACGAGCAACGCTCATCGCTCGCGAACGTCGAAACGCGAGCGCGCGCGCGGTATTCCGCGCCAGCGGGGGAGCAACGTTCCCGTTTACGACGAAACGCTCGGCGATCTCCGCCGTGAGGGCCCGGTAATGTAACGCGTACACACCAACGCCAAACCGGTCGACCTATTATTTTTTTATGACGTAATTATCGTCGAAGCTCGCCCCACGTGGAATTGGCCCGGGCGGCATGGGCCGCCCTCTCTTTCCCCGTCCCTCTTGCCCTATCGCCCTCTCGCTCGTTCCTCGCCTTTCTCGTAGCTCGCCGCGTGCGCTGGACCAATCTTCGGTGTTCTGATTTTGTTACAGACTACGGAAAGAGAGAGAGAGAGAGAGAGAGAGAGAGAGAGAGAGAGAGARAGAGAGAGAGCCTCAGTCCCATATAATTTCCACGTTATTAATCCGCTCAGGATCGTGGCGCATTCCCGTTCGCACCCGAGCCGGCGAGATCACATCCCGGTCGAGGACTCGTACTCGGCTTGGGATCGGCGAGATCACCTCGGCCGGCTCGGATTACTCCGTACGGCCGATGTGTAGACACAAGGTGCGCTCGATAAGCCGGCGATAAAATCCTTGGGGGAAAATATGCTCTTTGCAATACGCGCGATAAAATCGTGTGATAAGAGAGGATCGAGATCGGACGATCGGCAGCGGGAGTGACACCGAAAAACGTGGTTTACTCGTAAAGCACGAACTACACTTCGGTGTGAACGCGCGGTGTACGGCCCCGCATAAACGGCGCGCGTAACGACGCGCGGCAGCGCGGCGAGAAAATCGCCGATAACGGATCCCGAGCGCCGCAAAAGTGCGTCCCGTTAACGCCGCAGCGTCGTTTACTCGCGTGCTTGGTCGTCATGGCTACGCCGACAAGTGGGATGATCCTGTCTGGAAGATCGGGTTTACAAATCGTTTTACGGCCGCTCGATGGTCTCGTCGAATGCATCGATATCCGGCGATTATCTCGCACGGCGAATCACACGGCGAATCACGACGAGACGGAGCGTTTAAAGGCGAGAAGCGCGCGCGTAAATGACACAAAACGCCAAATGTCGACGAGCGCGTTAAAAATACGTCCGTCCAGTGCGGTCCGGACGGTATCGCGACGGTATCCTTGAGAGTCTCTCGTTGATTTACTCACTCGCCTTTATATTTAGGCGAGTCCGCGCCGCGTGCAGCCGCGGAATGATCCCTCCGACAAATTATTCATACTAGCCGGGCTTGTTGCGACTCGCTTCAATTCGCGCGGCGAAACGCGCTGAAAAATCTGCCGGATCGAGCGAGCGATATAAATCCATCCTCGCGAGGGGGAGAACTTTTGTCTCTCGTCCTCGTCCTTGTTGTGACTTGTCGACTGCTTCGCTCCACGCGCTTGCCAAAATAACGCAGGCGGTCGATCGCGGCCCACCGCAGCGTCCTGCGGAAATCCGCACACGGTTCTCTCCGCTGAAATCGAACGAAGGCCGCCCCTCGCGAGACTTCGCTTCGAGCGATCTCTCGATCGGCAGCGATCCGCGCGCGGATCGTAATTTCAACGTAATCGCGTGTCGAATTGCGTCCCCCGCGTGTCTCTCGCCCCCCCCCTCTCCACTCCGCATCGGTCATACGAATTTCGCCTCTCGGCGTTCCAATTCCGTACGCGCATTGTTCCGCGTTCGTAATCTCCTGGCGGCGCGCGCTCTGACAAAAGGCCACCGCTGCGAAATCCGCTGCTTAACGCGCGGACGCGCTCGTTCGCACGATCGGCCGAGCACTTTGCGACGCGAAAAACTCATTAAGCGTAACGCTAATGATATATCGCGAGGTGCGATTTATCCGCGTTTATCCCCGCGATACCGATCACAACCGCATTGCCGGGACTTTATTTATGCCGCCGAATGATTAGCGATTATCCAGTTACTCCGGCTGGATTCTGATTAAGCGATACATTTCTAAGCCTGCCTGCCTTCGCAGCGACAGTTTACGCGACTCTTTTGAATATAAAATCACGTTTCCATTAATATCCTCCCTCTCTCTCTCTCTCGCACTCTGTCTCGATGTTACCGGCTACTATGTTGTTGTTGTTGTTGTTGTTGTCGTTGCAATCCGCCGGGACTGTCGTCGTAAATATTATAACGGCTATAAATAAGCATTAGCGGAAAGCGCATGTATTTTTCCTAATTGAAACGCGCGCAAATCCCGCATGAAATCGATATGCGGTCGGTGCGCGCGTACATTCGTTCGATTATTTGTTGTACACGCACGCGGGCCGCCACTCAGGAAATTAACTGTCAAGACAGGCTGAAAGCCGCGCATTCTTCGCCTCGGCGGTTGTCGATCCGCGCGGGCGCATTGAATAAGAAGAAATACAGCGAGTCATTATGTAACGCATGAGTCGTGCAACGAGGTGAATGCGGCGCGCCGAGCTTGAGTCGCGTCGAGGTCCTCGAGCCTTTGAGGATACCGTTGTTGTTGTGTCAGCCGCGTTCGGAGATGAGGGCCGAGATGCAAAATAAAGCCGATCGCGTCCCCCGCGCCCCCGGCAGGGCAAGGCAAAGAATTTCCGTAGATAATAATTTCCGCCGCAAGCATTTGGTCCGCGCGTTGATTAATCCCTCCCGTCATCCCTCCCGCTCTCGAAACTTTGGGCGGCAAATAATTTTTCTGGAGCGGCGCAAACGGCATCGTCATTTATCACGAGCCTGTATTGTTACGGAGGCGAGAGAGAGAGAGAGAGAGGGGGGGGGGCGGAGGCAGTTTGCCTGCTTTCCCAGGCTTTGCAGGCACAGGCACTCCTGCCTGCCTGCCTGCCTGCCTGCTTGTGTGGAATGGCAGTGCCAGGTGTTTCTCATACTACCTGCCTACACTCGGAAGAGATTTCCTCCGGAGCAAAGGTCGGATCTCGAATGCCACGGCGCTAACTATCCGCCCGCATTGTGCACGGTCAAGCGGTCGCCGATGGATTTTCGTCGCTCGGTCGCTCCGTCTCGCGTCAAGGTTCACGCTCGACGAGAACACCGCTTGCGCTTCGCGTCGACGGAACGAATAAACAGACAAACAAACAAACGAACAAGCAAACAGACGAACAAACAAACGAACAGATAAACAAAGAGGGAGGAGAAAAAATTGAAAATTTCCGGCAAAATGAAATTTTTATTTAGCTAGCAGGCGCAATCGCGCAAAATCGCGTCTTCGAACAATAGAACGCGGCCGTCCATCATCAGATTCCGCGGGCTGCGCTGTCGTTAATATTCCAGTAAAAAAATATTTTTCTAATCGTGGCTAATATCTCTCCCGATATCTGGATATCGAATCCGCGTTCTCACGCTGGCGGAATCCTGCGAATCGAGCTAAAAAGAAGCTAAACTCCCGTATTCCACTTTGCTCGGCAATGCTGGCGCGCGCACGGCGCGGCGCGATTGTCCAACTTGGAATTAAGCCGCCATCGGTGGAGCAGCCGCACTCGTTCTCTGATCTCATTCGTGTTCCAGCGATTACGAGATCATCCAGGCATCCGTCGAGGAGGAATCTGCCTGGGTTATCGGGAAGCCAGCGGCACGCGCAGGGTCAACGACTGCCAAGTGTTCGGGAAGCTCGTGGAAAAGCCCGTGGAAAGCACACGCGCGCGCCCAGCGCCATGGGAATCCGCCATGAGGAGCCGCAGTCGGGCGATCGGCAATCGGAAGATCCTAAAGCTGAAAAGCGGGATCCGAAAAGAATTCCGGGACGATGCCGGTCGTTTAAGCGATAAGATAACGTAAAATCGACCGATCGAGTCGAAGCGAAGCTCTCGGTGTCGGCGCGTGGAATGTCGCGTGTCGATCCGCAGGACCTCGGGACCGGGTCGGGTCAGGTACACGTCGCGGCAGACGGCGTCTCCGAGCGCGTCGCGTCTACGAGTACGGCGCGTATATCACTCGCGCCCTCTCGCACCCGGCCCCCTTTCTCTCTCTCTCTCTCTCTCTCTCCCTCTTGCAGTAGGTGCACGTGTGCGCGTTTCTCGCTCTCTTCACGCTCCGCTTCCCGCGAGTGCCGACCGGCCGGCACGACGAGTTCCCTGCAGCGGGCACTCACGAGAGTGCACACACGCGAGTGACATTTCGGGGTGCGCTTTCGAGCCCGGGTAAACGGGATAACGCGGTCTCTCCCTCTCTCTCTCTCTCTCTCGCTCGCTCGACCTGATCTGATCTCGCGATAGGATAACCGACGTCCGTTCTGGAGTGACCCGGCGCGCGAGGTGACGAGGACGCCGCGACACTCGAGCCGAACGAGTGCACGTCGCGGGCGGGGGAGGGAGCGGGAAGAAAGCGCGGGTCGGCGCGTTTATATGCAGACACGGTGATGCCAATCGCAGCCGGCGAGCCGAGAGAGGCGATGTTTAGTCTGAGCGCGAGACGCGCTCGACGGCCGTCGAGGGTTCCGGCCGCGGGTTAAAAGGAATACCGTATCATTTGCCGATAACACGGCGAATAATTCACGTACGAGTGTGCGCGTAATAATAACGGGAACGTTAATTGCAGTCTATCGGGCGATATCAAGCATCGATGGCCCGAGGCGGGACGGGCTTTTCGGGCTGATAATTCACGAGGACGCGACGCGGGGCCAACGTTCTCCAACGAGTTGGGCTCTCTTTAGTCTCCCGCGACGAGCGCACGAGCGGTTATCGCGTAGCGGTCGGTCATCGTAAATTTACTCGCCGGGAGACTCCGCCGCGCGCGCGCGCGCGGCGTGCCGTTTTGCGCGCGTACGTCGCGCCGTTTTACGAGCGAGCCGCCGAGATTGAGATACGAGCGGCCTCGTAAATAACGCCGCCGAAATCGCATCGTCGAGAGACTCGTCGCCGCGACTATCCGGGGAGGGGAGGGCGCGAAAATCACGCAACCTTATTGTAGCGTGCGCGCGCGGTGCCGCTTATTCGTCCCGCTGCTGCTGTCCCTTGCTTTTAATTTAGCCTCGCGGCCTCAACGCACCTATCGCCGTCCCGCGAGTTTACGATCCGCGAGCTCCCAATGCAGCTTCCCTGCCCCCTCCCTCCCTGAGGGGCATTCCCGCTTCTCTCTTTTCGGAGGCGAATAACGATGACAACGATGAGCGCGTTTGTTCCCGCTCGAGAGCCGGCCGCGCCAAGTGCGGTGCGGCCTTACTCTGCCTTTTTCTCACAGAATAAACGTTTGTTATTTACGAGCGTCTAAAGCGTGACGTGTATTTCCCTGGAGAAGCGCTTGTCAGATTACGCGAGGATACGTGAAAGGTTTTAATGTACCTTAGGACGGCGCGAGGCCGACAAACCGGAACGCTCGAGTCGAGCGGTCCCGCCAAACGGATCGCGAGTTCGAGAAATCTTTCTCTCTCTCTCTCTCTCTCTCTCTCTCTCTCTCTCTCTCTCTCTCTCGCTCTCTCTCTCCGACCAACGATGGATCGATTTTTCATCCGGCCAGAAAAATAAGGAGTCGTCCCCGATCGTCGAGGTGCATCGACGAGTTGCTCGCGCTCCGAGTACATTAATCAGCGTTTATCGAGGATGCTTAGACGCGCGCGTTCGACCAGCATCGTCGATGGACGGACAATGGCTGATCGCCGGGGCCACCTGTCCCCGTCGAGGTCTCGCGGGGAGTAATTAACGAAGGGACGTTAATGCACGGAGCGGAGTCGGACGCAGTCAAAGCACTCACGGAAACTGTGCCTTGTCGGCACAGTCGGTGTCTAATGGCGTGTCGCGCGTCTATCCTGACGCAACGGTCACGAGATATCTCGCCGCGTCTCGTACGCGGTCGTCATCGTTATAATTAAAGGGCAATAACGCGCGAGCTGCGCGTTTGCTAAGCGAGTAATTACGAAGAAAGAGAGAGAGAGAGAGAGAGAGAGAGAGAGAGAGAGAGAGAGAGAGAAAGAGAGAGAGGTCACCGATCGTCACTCGACGCCGCTCTCGTTCGAGATTTCTTCGGATAAGCGAACAACCCAGCCGACATCCGAGGAGTTTTTCTCACGCGCTTCCTCGCTGCACCGATCTGCGACGAGGTTTCTTGACTTTTAACGAGACGTCAGACATTACGCCAGACGTTGCGATTTGCCGGGCTACGTGTCGGTCGCTTGGAAGAAGCGGCAGAAGCGTTAATTGAATAATGCACCAACCGCGAGCACGCGAAAGCGGATGGAACGCAAGCAGACAGCTCGAGTATGCAGCGCATAATCGTGAGCTTTATCATTTTTTTACATCCGACTTATGCCGAGTACCGTGTCCGTCGAGATTTCCTCGGAAGATTCAAACGAACCCCGACCGGCTGCGGCTCTCGCTCGGCGTTGCGTTCTCATTCCGCGCGGAACCGTAGGAGAAGCCGCGAAAGTCGACGCGGACGAGAAAGCGAGGTGCCGCGAGTGCCGCGAGTGCCGCGAGTACCGCGAAAGCCACGCAGACTCCTAAACTCCGCAACAGACCGTTTCGATTCTCGTCGCGATCGCGCGGAGCCTCCTCCCGATCGTCTCCCGCTTCGTTCTCGCGGCGGAATGCAAGACGTTGCCGCGCATATTTATCCGCGGCGAGATCTCGCCGGGTTTAGCCGACAAATTCCAGCCAATGTTTTGCCCGCCAAGGCCGAAATGAAGGAAGAACTGGTTTCCCGCCGAGCATCAAACTCGTTTCGCCGCGCGCGCGAGCGAAATTACACCGGAGGGATTTCGCTCCTCGGTCCTTCGCCTCCCTCCCCGCCCGTCCACCCCCTCTCTTCCCTTCCGCGATTCAACCCGGCGCCGTCACCGGCGTCGAGTACCGCGCGCAATTAACGTTAACGAAAATCCTCGCAAACGTTCGCGAGTCGAGTCCGGACGCCGAAGCGCCTACCGAGAATCTCAAATCCCGTTGTCGTCGTCGTCGTCATCGTCGTCGCCGAAATCATTCCGCGCAAAACATTAAGGAGGGGAAGGAAAACGAGGGCGGAAACGAGGAACACCCGGGAGCCCCCAATTATAGACGCTTTTCCCGGGCGCGTTAAAAACGACGTCTCGCGCGCTGACGCAGCCGCGCGTCGGAAAAACACTCATTATGCGCTCCGTCCGGAGAACGGGAAGACCGGTGCGCGATCGTCGAGTAAAAAGAGCGACGTGGGGGAGCGACTTCCCGCATCTTTTATTCTCGCCCCGGTGCACAATCGACGAGCTCCTTTGAGCTCCCTCCTTCCACGAATCACCGGGCGGCCTCGGATGTGCGCGGATGTCGAGGCACAACGAGCGTCGTCGTCGTCGTCGTCGTCATGTCGTCGTTGGTTTGTTGACACTACGTTCGCTTAGACTCGCTCCGAGCGTATAGCCGATATCCGTACGCACGTATGTGCGCGTGCGCGTGCGTACACACGCACGTTGGCCGTTGCCGCCGACAAAACAAACGCCCGAGGCGGCGACGGCGACGGCGGCGACGGCGGCGGCGACGGTGCGCTCAACTCGAAATATCGCCGCGAACGTCGAGATATCGCGTGTCCTCGCGCGCGAACAGCCGAAACGCCTTTGCTGCAGGTCGGACAATGGGCGAGTCAAGAGGCCGCCGCGGTGTTTAAAGCTGAATTAAAGTCGGATAGCGTCGCATCCGCCGCGCGCGATGCTGCGCCGATAAATGGACAATGCGCGAAAGAGTTATCGGCCCTAGCTCGTGCTTTCCTCGAGCGAGAATTTCAGAGAGAGAGAGAGAGAGAGAGAACGTTCGACCGCGATATCTCGCGTCCTCGTCGAACTCGTACGAAGCCGGGGACGCGGAAATCTCCGTCGCGCGGACGAAGTCAATCGCGTTGTAATTAACGCAGCGCGCCCAATCACGTGCGCACGTGTAATATCGATTTTTCCCCATTTCGATAAAACCGCGAGTTGCTCAACATTATCCTTTTATTGCGGCAATGCGTAGTACGCGTACGTACTATACGCGAGAATCTATCGGCGCGTGCGCGTGCGCGTGCTGGCGCGTTGCGTTGTCTGTGACTTTCGCGAATAATAATTTTAAACACGTATCGCTCCCTCTCTTTTTCTCTTTCCTTCCTCTTCCCCTTTGCTTTTTTCTTTCTTTCTTTTTTTTCCTTTCATTGCACGCACTCCGGTTCGTCGGTCGGAAAAAGAGAGCGGTCGGATAAATTGCGCCGAACGATGTAAATGAATTTGCGTACGGCGCTCTGTATTAAAATGGACCGCGGGATGAAAAATATGCGACCGGATTTTTCATCTTCTTTTTTCCCATTTTTCTCTTCCCTCCTCTTTTTGTCAACGCGCGCGCTAACTGAATTTTAGATCGAAAAACGAATGGCATCTCTCTGCCGCGGCTCGGTAAGCGACGAGCGACGTGAAAACCGCTGCTCGACGTACTCCGCGTTTCATCCTCCGAAAAATGCAGAAAAGAGAAAGAAAAGAGCGCCGGTTTTGATGCGGGAAACGCGAAAGCGATACAGCGATGCCGCAAGACACTGAACCTGACATCGCCATTTCGTTTCTCACTTTCCGCGATGAGCGAGTCGACGTCCGGCAGCTGGATCCGCGAAACAAGTCTCGTCTCGCGAAGAAAGGCAGCCGCGTGGCCGCGCAAGAAGCGCGATGCATGCCGAAAAAAGCGAATAAAAGAAACGCATGTTGCAGCCGCGACGAGAGCGAATGATCCTCGCGAATCTTCCCGGCCGAATCGATCGGATCGACATCGCGGATCGCGTAAAAGATCAGCAAGGCGGATCAGCAAGCAGGACTCTCGGCTCGCCACCATTTTGTCCCGAGAAAGAGGCAAATCGAATAAGTCGCGTCGAGAAAGTCGTCGAAAACGAACGGAAAACCGTCGTCGTGCGTAACCACTTTCGCGACTCGTCGCGAGTTCGAACCGCCAGCCGGTGACGCGCGCGCGCGCGCGATGCGGCTTTGTCTCGTGGAAAAAAAGTCTCGCGGAAAGGAGAGGCGCTCGTTTCTCGACGAGCTCGCAAGAGAAAGGGAAACGGCAAGCTACCTTGCTCCGCGACGTGAGATGCTCGCGGCGGCGATCAAGGCCTCGTCGCTCGACGGCTCGGCGTCGTCGCGAACACCTTTCTTTCAGTTTCCCTCTTTGCCTCTCGCTTGCTGGCTTGCTTGCTTGCTTCTCGCTCGCTCTCGTGCTGCTTCAGGTAATCCAAAATCCAGGTAGTAGTATCCCACTTTATTACCGCGTCTAACCGTCCACCGGTGTCGCACGGACGCACGCGCGACCACGCTTGCAATCGCTGTTCACTGCACCACCGCGACGTCACGGCCGCGAACCTTAACCAACTTTTTCGAATGACGCAACTCACCCGATGAACGACGAACCGACACGGTTCCGCGGCTTCCTCTCTCTCTCACTGACACGCGACCGGCGCGGAAAACGCGACGAGCGATGCACACTCGTGCCGCGGCACGCGTTCCTTGCCGCACGGCGTCCCTACGTGACGACGCGTCGCGATGCATCCGCGCGCGCGCACACACAGCGGTTACGGGCTCGCGGGTTTCCACGTGGAGGCGTACACGCGCCGTTGAAACACACCCGTCACGTCAGAGCGCCGGAGCGAAACTAGCGCGCCGCCGCGGACGCCGCAAGCGGCGAGCCTAGAGAGAGGCCTCCGTGTGCCCCCCCCTCTCTCTCTCTTTCTCTCTCTCTCTCTCGCCCTCCACTCCCGCCTCTTTACCATCGCGCTCGTTCCGTTGCACTATCCCGTTGCCGGTGCATATCTCTCTCTCTCTCTCTCTCTCTCTCTCTCTCTCTCTCTCTCTCTCTCTCTCTCTCTCTCTCTCTCTCTCTCTCTCTCTCTCTCTCTCTCTCGCTTTCGATCTTTTTCTCTCTTGGTCGGCATAGGCAGACCCCCTTCTCTCTCTGTCTGTCTGCGCCTTTCACTCTCCTTCTCGTTCTCCTCTTTCTGTCGGTTCCCCGCTGCAGTCCGTTACCCTCTGGCCCCGTACCCCACCTGCCGACCGCCTGACGCGCTCTTCCACGGCCGACGACGACGACGACGACGACGACGACGATCCCTTCTCTCCATGGACGACCTCTCTTATGCTGGTTCGGCCAACCCGATCCCCTTTTCCGCGCCGTGCGGTCCGGTGCGAACACGCTACGTGCGTGCCCCGTTTCCCCCACGAGAGTTATGCACCGTTGCGCTCGATGCACGCAGCGGCGGCTGCGGCGACGGCGGAGACGGCGGCGGCGGTGGCGGCGGCGGTGGCGGCAAGAGTTCGAGTCGCCGCGCGCTTCTCCTCTTTCTCTCTTTCTCTCTCTTTCTATCGCGAGCACACCTCTTTCCATCCGCGTTCGTGCTGGTGGTCACGGGGAAAAGAGAGAAGAAGAGAAGAAAAGCGAAAAGTCGTGACTCGACCAAAGGGATTTAAAATCCGCTCGCCTTACATCCCGTGAACCGCGCGCGGCCCCGCGACCGCAGCGAGCGGACAACGCGCGATAATAGGGTGGCGCCGATAAACTCGCCGACCGATAACGTAAGACCGCTGTTAATCCGCGCCGAAGTGACGACAAAGTGAGACGGCGTTTTTGTCAGCCGATGATATTCAGCGCGGCATGGTGGGACGGGAGCGGTTTTAACGGAGAGCGCCCACGATGTACAAGTGCGTACTCTTTATGAATTTATCGAATTTGCGATGGCCAGCAAGCCTTTCGTGTGTCAGAAAAAGTCGCGCCGATATTTCGCGACCGAAATCCGCCCTGCCAAAAGGAGAGAGAGAGAGAGAGAGAGAGAGAGAGAGAGAGAGAGAGAGGGAGAGGGCAGAAAAGCGACAAAGAGAGGGAAAATGGGAGCAGACTTTGCGCAAGAGTTTCGTTTTAAGCTTACTTATTATATTATTCGCCGCTCATTATGTTTGCAGCGGCTTGCAAGCGGCTTGCCAGCGCGCACGGTTCGCAACGATATGGAATCGTGTGCATCGAAATAACGGGAACGCGTGTCTACGCGAACGCAGCGAGGGAAGGGAGGGCCAGGCGCCCTCGCAGACTTGCTCAGCCGTCATTCTTAAATAACTCATTAATCGCGCGGGGGATTATTGCCAGGGCTAAGTCATCGCGACAACATTGCAACGACGCGATTTAGCGAACATTAATGCTTCATGAAGCAATAAATAATTGCTCGCTCATAGAGAGATAGAGATAGGGAGAGAGAAAGAGAGAGAGAGAGAGAGAGAGAGAGAGAGATTGTACTGTTTTTCGGTAATCAAGCGTGAGTAACGATGTTTAATCGTGTATGCGACGCGTGCGAAAGTTCATACTTTGTTCTATTTTTGATGCAGCGCGCGGGCCGGGCATCAATCCAGGCATAATGCAGCGCAAAAAGAGCCGCAAAAATCTTCTCAAGCTGGTCCCTCAAACCAGCGCGGGAGATATCGTTCCGATATCCCTCGGATCCCTCTCTCTCTCTCTCCCCTCCTCTCGCCGCATGCACATTTACTTTTTTTCCCCCGTCTAAACATCGTCGCGCTGTTTGGCGCTAACGAACCATGCATAATTTCCGTATTGTCGAGACATTCCAGTCTCTTTGATCTCGGCATCGGGCGTCGCAACCGCTCGCGTCAGACGAGATACTCGGATACGAAACGAGCCGCGTCATTCGCGGCGCATAAATCGTCCGGATGCGCGCTAATTGACTCGCTCGTATCTCGGCCGTACGGTAAATCATATAGCGCGCCGCGAGGAAACCCGCGTCAGCGGTAACGGTGTTTTCGGCGCCGGTCACCCGGCGCTGAAGAGCCGAGTGGCCATCGCGTCCACCGGAAGAGGATTCCGCGAGGTCCACGCGCCGCGCCAAGGACGCAGGTGCCGCATCACGCGCGGCGACGTTAAATCGCGTTCGGAACCCTGTTCGGACAAACGGACGGCCGCCGGCGCTTCTGTTTGCCCCGGTAGTTGGCCGCTGGCTCGACTAACGGAGCCGGCCGTGTACCAGGAACTCGCAGAAAGGGACAGGGAACGAGAAGGGAACTCACCATAATCCCTCGTTCCCTCCAGCCTCACCGACCAATCCCTTTCTTCCCCCTCCGTCCTGTCCCGTCCCGCGGCCGTTTCCATTCTGCGTATCGGTTCTCTGTGTCGGCTTCTCTCCGGACGCCCTCGCAATCAGTTACGTTTGTGCATGCGCGCGCGCGCGCGCGCCAACACCATTATCTTAATTAAGAGCGAAGTTTTCCTCGAGTTGTCCCGCGCGCGCGCGCGCACGCGCCTCCTAAACTAACTTCCCTATTGATTTTATCTTAATATCCTGGAGTTCTTCGTCGCGGGGAGTCCGGCAGCTTTTATTTTGCCTGCCGGCTGGCGGGATGGGGGAAAGGGGAGAGGACGGGATGGGAAGTGGGGGGGATACGCTACGTGCCGCGACTAAACGGTTTTACATGCATAAGGCGTCGCCGCCGTTAATGTCGCGAAACTTATCGTCGGCTTAATGAGAATTCCGTCGTAACTCCATTTTTCTAAATATGACGCGAGACGCGCGCGGACGCGCGAGCGAGAGAACTGTTTAAGAATTTTCTCTAATATAGTTGCGCGTCGAGTTCGGAGATTCGCTTCTAAATGATTTACGATGCCACTGCTTCACGGCGAGGACGACGGGCGCCTTTATCGCCGGGAAATGATTAAATTCTTATCTCGGCTGCAAGTAGAAAATCCGTGGAACCTTGAGGAATCTTCATTACGTCCGTTACACCACCGAGATTACACACGTAACGTTTCTCCACGCGGCTCTTACTCAGCTTGTTCAATCTCTCGTTCAAGCCTTCCTTCTTCTTCGACTCATCGACTTTCCTCTGCATCCTCCCTCGAGTCTCTTCTCTTCCCGTGTCCTTCTGAGAACAGAAGGAAGCAGAGGGGGCGAGGCGGAGCAGAGATTTAAATGTCCAGGATAAATCTCTGATCAGTCGTAGAGATCGAAGTTCACGGCCGCATCCGTTTATTCCGTCACTTCCTTTCGCACTGATGCATTCTCCTCGCTCGGATGTCTCTAATGCGATGGTAGGTAATCCGGAAAATTCCATGAATGGGTGAGGTGGGCCTTTTCAGAGAACATCTCCGAATCTTCTAAAGGTACAGACGAGAGAAAGGAAACACAAAGGAATTCACCGAAGCAATTCGGGAAAAGAAACGCGGACATGCGTACATAGTTGCATCGTGCAAGAATCGCGCGATGATCAATCTCTCATGGCTCTCTAATTTCCCGACAAGTTTCTTCCTGTCTCGACACGTTTCTTCGTGTCTTGACGCGTTCCGACTCGAGAGGTCCAAGCTGGCGCATCAACGCGGTGCGATTAGTAAATGCCGCGTTAAACGTAAAGTCTCGCGTCGCTTGCTCTCGATTATTTTAATATACAGGAAGCCAAAGGGGAAGAGGAGAGCCGGGGACAACGATAGAGACGTCGGCGAGGGAGGAAGACAAGGGGGCGCGAACGGGAGCAACGGAGTGAGGCGAGCTTCCACGCGGCGAGGGGAGCGAGCGGGAGAATGGAAGAGGGAACCCAGAAATCAGTCGGTCGTGGAGGAGCCGCAGCGGCAGAACGTGGTCCATACTCGAGTCTCAAGGCTATCAACCTCTAAGCGCCCATTAACCACCAACCGGCGCACGCACGCACGCACACACGCACGCACGCACGCACGCACGCACGCACGCACGCACGCACACGCACGAAGATCACGCGGGACTGCCCGTTTCACGGCGTTTGCAATCCCGCAGCCGTTCCAAGCCGCCGGTGTGCCGATTGGAGGACGCCGTTGCGTCGCGCAACGCCCGCGCGCGCGGGCGCATCGGGCCGCGAAAAATTTCAGCGACCAGCCCGCTCGTGCGGAACGTTGCGTCGGGAATTCGCGGCTCACACGATTAATCCCGACGTCGGATTTGCGCGCGTCCTCCGAGGAGAGGCGCCGCTCAAAAGCAACAAGTGAAAGTCGGTTGCGGAGCAACGCGCTCGGAAATCGTGCGCGGCGCGCATTATCTCGTTTCCCAGTCCGCTGCCTCCGCCCGGTATAATCAGCCCGATCATCGTATCCGGCCGTACGATCTTGCCTCGCTTTAACTCGCTATTAATCGTTATCGGGTCTGATCGGGTTTATCGCCAGTCTACTCGCGGCCTCTCGCTCGAGCTACGCCGTTTTCTCTCTCTCTCTCTCTCTCTCTCTCTCTCTCTCTCTCTCTTTCTCTTGCGTGCGCGCGAGAGAGGCGGATGGCCTCGATGCTTGGCTGAGAATTTGATCTCGCCTTTGGCCGAGCATCGCCGGAAACGCTGGCCGCTCGTCTCTCTTCATCATCATCGGCTCGCGAGGATGGACGGACCTGGTGAACAAAAACTGGCCAGACGGGCGAAGCGTGGTACCTGACGCCGAAGGGTCGAACGCGACGAGGTAGGGACCGTGTCTCGTAGACGTCTCTCGTGACGAACAGGTGGCAATTGCAGTCGCAGCAGCGAGGATTGTTGCCTCGGCCTTGTCGTATAATTTGCAACACGTTGAGGACGCGGCGGACACAAACGGGATTGTCGAGATAGTGGAACATCAAAGTATTCCTTTAACGATCAAAGGGATTCTTCGTGTCCTCCGACGCGCTTGATTCGTCGAATAAATTTAACGGTGCCCGCGCGACCCCTCCACGGTTGCCCCAGCAGTTCCCAAAGCACGCGGCTTGAACTTTGATCGATTCCAGAAGATCTCGTCGGGGAGTCATGACCTTCGTTCGGTCATTATGGCCTATATCGGCGGCCATAATCATGCGGGAAGATTACTCCCGCGGGCTCCTCGCGATGAGAGTATCGCGTTGTCGACGAATAAGGGAATATCCGCGCGGGTGAAATCGGATGGACCGATGGACCGTTACGATCCGAACAATACCATTTTCCAATCGTCATGCGCGCCGACACTTCTCAAGTGTCAACGAGCAGATTTCCACGGCCGAGATAACGAGCGAACGTCGGACAGGAAGTAATCCGGCCCGAGTTGGACGAGCGGTTAATAATAATATGCTCGACGCGACGGATTCCAAGAACCTGAAAAATCAGCACTCGCACTCGCCGTGTAATACGACGTACTCTATAAATCGATAATTGGAACATCAACCGTTTTTATCAGGCTGGAATTTCCAATCTACGCGAAACACGACGTGTATTTGGCATGCGGGCAGACCCGGTTGCACCTTTTTTCCCTCCCCACCGCGTGATTCGGTCGTACGCTGATTACATTATCGTTCATTTTACAGCGCCGGGCATTTCGCTTCTCCCCTATCCTCTCTTCTTTTAACGATCAGGCGTGCTTTTTTGCTCGCGCGCAATTTGCGAGGCTTCCGATTTCGAATCGAATTAATTCCTGCCATCCGGCAACTCGCTCCCGTAAACAATCGATGCGATTATCGTAATCGAGGTCCGCGTCATTCGCTCGTTTACACTGGCGTGGCACGTAATGGCATGGAATCGTTTCGCTGACGGACGCCGGACGGATGCATTCATTAAAATCGCGATCATCAGGTGGGACCGCACAGTCGGACAAAAATCAAGGTAAAATTCAGGTTCGTCCGCGATCAAGCGAATCGACGACGCAGAAACGGACTTTAACAGCGGGCTTGCCGTGCTGCAACGATTCCGCCGTTCTCATAATTTCATTCCGAGTGTACTTTTATGGTCAACCCGCGGCGACGGTTTGAAGCTTTAAATATACAGCGAGCGTGTGGGCTGATGCAATTTGCAGGGCGCAATCTCGTTCACCCTCTACAATACATTCGCAGGCACGCGCTCCGTAATATCCAGCAGCATCTTGAGAAACGTAAGAACCCTGAACGAATCTCTCGCGTACTCTCGAGTCCGCTCGAAACTTCGTTCGGGACAACTACTTTCGCGTAACAAGTCACCGAACTTCGTCCCCGGGAAACTCGATTACGTTTTGAATAAATTAACGGGAGTCTTTTTCGAGAGTGTTACGCCCGGTTGGAAGTGCCATTAAAGGCGACCAACCCCAGTCGGCCACCGGCAAACGATACAATTAACAAACGGATAACGAGGAGACACTTGCCCATATTTCTCAAACTTCTTTCCTCTTTATTTCTAAATTTCTCTTTTTATATCGACGACGTTGTCGAAGACGACGCTGGAGGGTTCGCGGTCTCGTTTGCGCGGGACTGAGAGAGAAAAAGTATAACGTCCGAATGACATCAGTTTGGAGAAGTTGCAACTTTGCGATGCCCGTCAGTCTAACTTTGCGCCTTCAGACGAGCTCGCAGCCTCTCTCTCTCTCTCTCTCTCTCTCTCTCTCTCTCTCTCTCTCTCTCTCTCTCTCTCTTCCTTGTCATCGTGCTGACAAATTGCTTCGCGCGAACCATCCTCGCTAACGTAAACACCGGACTTCGCGTTGCAGATTGGCGCACGGACGCCGATACGCGGAGCGAGAAAAGTCGAGCTATCGACCGATCGATAAGCGTTTCGACAACGGCGGACAATGGCGCTCACGCGGGCTTTATTTCAGGTGAGAATGCTGGTCGGCAGGTGGAAAATGACAGTAAAAAGTTTCCCCAAAGAATTATGAATCCCCGACGGCCGGCCGCCCGGCTGGCGCGGGATGTGGCGAACCGTTCATTCATTCGTATCCCAACCGCGCTTTATGGGAATTCCATCGGAAATATTTCAATACTCGCCGGGATAGCGCGACCCACGGGATATCGCCTCGCTATCCTCGTCCGGTCACGCTTTTCCCGTGTCGCGTCCCGTTTTCTCGCGGGCTTCTCATTGTTTGCCGCGTGATAAGCGCGATGCGCGACGCACTGGTGTATTTTTTTAATTACTCGATTGCTCAACACCCGCAAAGAACGATTTGCGAAACGAATACTCGATGCTCCCATCTATTCCTCTCACCTGTCGACAAATAGAAACCCACACGCTCAAGCGAGACATACACGCACCCACTTTCGCATTTACGTTTCAACTGCTTCTTTCCTTTCGTGGAATAGCGAGTTGAAAATCCCCTTAATTGACTTGCCCCGCGCTACATTCGTTGGTCGCCGCATTCGATGGCCCAGCGAATATCGTAACGATTTTCGAATGTAGCGCCAGGTTCCCGTAATGTTACGCCGGAGCGAAATTTCAATTTTCCGGGCCATAAAGTATACGCTGCGCGTAGGAGAGCCCATGAGCCGAACGATCTTCGAAATCGATGAAATGCTACACCATCTGTATTAAAATTACCGTAATTTTCGTACGCGGGAGAGATCTCCCGCGGTTCGTAAGTTCGTATGGCTCGAGCTCGGTCCATTATCTTGCCTATTCCTCGCACGCGGGAGATCGTTTCCATTGGACTGCGTCCATTATATTTCGCGGTATGCGGTACGTTACGGGAAGATGCGGCCGACTTTTGAGAAAGATCGCACTTCCACGAGGCGTAATGTAGTCTTCAGGCCTGACAAGTCGGGACCGGATCACCGGCTGCTGAGGAAGGAAACGCGAAAGAGGAGAAAGCGGAGAGAGACAGCCGAATCGAGCGTGCGCGATCGACGCTCCGTATTCCTGCGAGTGTAATCCAATCTGGATTCAGCGATCTGCGGATCGTGGAGTGTCTCGCGGTTATTAATCAGAGTGTTTCCGTAATCCCCAGACCGAATTCCAAACAAATTATCCCGCGATCTCGTTGGACAAGCAGCTCGTGGCGTTTTATAAATGACCGCCGCGGAATAAGAAATTGCGGGCATTAGTAAAGGGTTGTCGGGCGTTTCCTGCGAGCAGCGTATCCGCCGCGATCCCCCCTCGGTCCGAGTGGGCAGAATTAAGCAGTCTTAAACGCACTTTGATATCGACGTCGATGGATATATTTCTCCGCAGCGTATCGCTCGCCGGCACGCTTGACGCCTTCATTTTTCATGCCGGCTCGACCGCCACCGTAATAAAAGCGTCGAAGACCATTCAGCACCCGTCCCTCCCCTCGAGACTTGCTACAATCCCGATGTCAGCTGCGGGGAATAGCGTATTATTTTATACCGATCATTCCAAGGGATATTACTCCCCACGGCCGTAACGATCGTGTCGTGCTCGATCGATGCTCGTTTGCCCCGCCAATGTCGTTGAAGCACGGCGAACGCACTTGCGTTCTCCGTAGCGCGGAGAATGCATCGACAGTGCTCCAGATGGACGCACAATCGAAACGCGTGCCAACAGGCCGACAGACAAGCAGGCAGCCTGGGCGGGATATGAATTCATGTATGATTGACACCGCGTTATACAGTCGATGATTGCACATCAAGGCACGGAGGCGTTGCTTGATGTTCCCGCGGCAAGTCTCGCAAACATTGCGGCCGAGCACGAAGACAATTCGACTCCGTCAATCCTCAGTGCCCCCGCGTGCGCGATTCGTCCTTCGGATGCGGCGTCCCGACTGCGTCCCTGGCATTCCAGCGAGTTCTCGAGGCGCTGATCGCAGGTGAACGGAGCCGGCGATTAACGGATAATTAGACGTCGCCATATGGGAATCGCATGGAGGAATCGGTGCACGCGGACCTCGCGTAGACGCGCGCCCACGAGCTGCCATTATTTCATCCCGGCGGGATGCTCGAATAATTGAACGTTGCCCGATACGAGCCGTGCCGCGTAACGGTTGCTGCGCGCATGCTGCGGATCGTATCCTGCGGAAACGCCGCAGCGCCTGTATCAAATTGCGGGCCAGCACGAGATGTCCATTTCGAACCGGCAATCTCTCCCCTCTCGATCCTTCCTTCTTCCTCCGCCGTTCGGCCGCCGCCTTCTCTCCTTCGCGATTCCCTCTCCCCCCCCCCTTTCCTTCCTCGGAGTGTACGTGGTGCAAGTCTCGGAAGCAACGCGGGAAAGCGATCGCTCGGAAACTCCATCGCGGATCCCGCGTCGACCCTCTTGCCCTCGGATTTCGTGCGCGGTGCTCGTTTGTCACGCGTCCCTTATTATCAGCGTTGAGCGTCCGCAAGTTACGGAGTCACGGATGTAACTCTGGCTCGATCGGGCCCGATTAAAACTATTCCGTGAAACGGAGGATCGGCATCCCTCGGGACCAAATCTGCCAACTGTGCCTGGTCGGTGTTGCGTTACCGGCTGCGTTACTCACGTGCAGCGCGAAGCGATTTATTAGAGCGAGCGGCAAACGGACAAGGACTCTTTCCGGTTTAGTCCTTACGGTGCTCGTGATTCAAGGATCACGTCCGTTCGATGTGGGAAGGGACCTCGCCGCGCACGTATGGTTTCCTCACTCGTCCGTTCGGCCGTTCTCTCATCGTCGATGGCGATAACCAAGGTGTATCCGCAAAGCAAATAGCCGTTCCCTCGAGTGCCAATATCGGGCCGCCATTCCCCGTAAGTGGTTACTCTTCGTGGCGTACGCGCGGGCCGTTTTATGAGAACGATCCGGCGTGACACGACAAACGCACGCGAGGGCTCGCGACTGCAATCTACAGGAGAATCGCGCCGAGAGATCAGGCGGCGCTCGATCGACGTGTTAATTACGCGGCGAAACTGCCGCGGTCTTAATCGAACGAGGCCGATCGTCTCGTTCATCTCGTAAACATCGGCATGGAGCAACCGACACGGTGCATCATGATGATCCTTGTTCAGACCGGCCACAAGACGCGTCCGCTGCGAGCGCGTGTGCGCGCTCGCACACCTCGCACACCTCGCTCGTCGTACGAGCACGCTCTCGAATCGAGAGAGCGATTCGACGCCATCGAGCAGCAACGTATTCCGGGCTTCCGAAGCGTATGGCTCTACGTGATCGGCGTATCGATAGCGGCCGCAGACTTATGGGGAGCACTGCGTGCGAGTGCGAATCGCCTCCGGTAAGCGAAAACGCGCTGCGCGGTGGACCCGCGCGGGGACCGGTCTTTATTTAATTAACGTAACTGATACGCGCGAGCGTGTAAAGGCGCGGGCAAGAGGAGCGGGGGAAGGGGGCAGGACACGTCCCCTTCGGATTCTCGCGCTCGTATTCTCCGGCGACTCCGGTGTTTGCGCGATCTCGAACGGCGAGCGCGCTACTCTTCTCGCTCGATATCTCAAGCGTGTCAGCAGGAGGAGGGAGAGAGAGAGAGAGAGAGAGAGAGAGAAAACTCGAGAGCGAACTTAGCAGCGTGATGCAGGCGTACGCGTATTTCTCGTCCGCGTTAAGGCGGCTTAATTTGACGAGCACGATGTAATTTGCGACGGGGAGGGGATGGTCTTTAATGGGGTAGGACGCGCCGCGAATCCTCCACCCTCGGAAGCCACGCCATTCGTCCCCCGCGACGTTATTCGACGGACGAGCGACAGCATCGCCTATCCGGCTCGGATTATTTATTATAATCATCCGTCGACGCGCCATCGTCGTCGCCGCCGCCACCGTTTGGCGAGCACGTAGCAGTTCTCGCAGCGGGACGTTTAATAGTCGGAGAAGTTTCGGCGCTTGAATTATTTGCTGTACGCGACGCGGCCGTAATTATGGCGGCGTTCATTAATCACGCGCGGGCGCAATCACATGCGATACATATGTGTACGCATAACGGGCGCGCATTTTATGATTTACTTTCGCATACGTGTCGCATGCAGTCATTTATTCCATTCGGCGGACCATTACGGACGGACGAGCTGGCATTCCGCGCGCATCATTGCGCAAGCCTTGCACTCCTCGTGAGAAATTAATTTACGTCCTCATATCGGTCATCGAGACGATTCGAAATCGGCGATCTGTCATCTCCGCGCGCGTATCTGGCTTAACTTAGCCTAACCTAGTCTAACCTAATCTAATCTAGCGACTTAACATGGCTAGGAGGATTTAATACGACTTGACATGACTTGACATGACTTGACATGACATTACTCTTCCTTTTTATCGTTGCATTTTACCAAGGTAATTCTCTTGCCATTAGAATTAACGCACGTACACATCAGTAATCCGATTCTTATAACGAATGATCCAGTATTGTTTCATCTAATGATGAAACGTGCGTTGCGACTTCTACGAATGGTAGCGTCCTAGTATCTTCTACGTGCTCTTCCGCATTGCTTTCTTGAATTTCGTCAGACTTCGGTTAAAGCCAAATCTACTCAGCTATGAAAGATCCTTCTTTCTTCGGCGTTTTGATTCCTGGAAAAGCTCTTTTCCCTTTAACAACCATTTTCTGGAGCTGAAGCTCGTGGAAGTTTACGCGACGTATCTAAGCCCGCCCCTGATATCCGATGTTTGCAATATTCCTGATATCCAATCTTTTCAAGTATCTTTATATCTGTATCTATATCTATATCTGGGTTTATACAGCCAACTGCCCATGTACCCGTTTCCAATTAATAATTTTGGTAGAGTCGCCAGAAGACAACGGTGTCTACCAGTATATCTGCTCCTTGTCTAGCGTTAAGCATCACTCCTTTCAAACCTCCTTGGGATTTTATAGCGACAATTGTTTTACAAGTGATGGAGAGCTAATCCACCTGGCCTAAACCCCAACCTGGAGGATCAGTGTGCTTCTTTAGGTCTGGTTCTTCATCTTTGGCCTGTCCGGCAAGGGAGGCCCTATCAGTAGTAGCTACGCTACTGCCAGTATAGCCCTCAAGATCTTTAGAATTCACAAGCCTCTCCAGATACGTATCTTCCGGCAAGGTGGAAGCACTTTGGAGAAATCTTTTATATCTCTAATAAAATAATAGCATTCTTCTTGTGCTATTCGTTTATGTTATTTGTCGCAATCATTGCTGATTTTACCGACGCGGTACAATCATCGATGTCTCGTCTCGCTTCTTCGCTTGTCGTATTATCTTGCTCCTGATATCTCGACTTTCGACATTTTCGTCGGCCCGACTGCACCATTCCCGTCTTATCGATGCGAGCTTTCTTCCACTTGACTGTTACATTGATAATTTCTTTATAGTCGTTCTTGGAAACCGCCATCGATCGTGGAAAACGCTGGCAGATTGCGACGATTACGACGATCTTCGCGTACGGTATCCACACCGGCGATTTCTTCCCGACTAAACGAATTAATCTATACGAATTGATCCATCCGATGATTCGCGCATGATATACGCGTAAGAGCGACGAGCACATGTGCGATCGGATTTGTAATACGAGTGAATTCGAGCACCGAGGTAAGAAGCGTTCGCCAAGATGCGCTCGTGAAAAATGGCAGCGGCGATAAGCGACGAGACAAGCACAGTAAGGTGCATTTTATTTCCCGTCCCGCGTAACTGTACTCACTTCGATCGGAGCGTCCTCGATCGCGAGTCTCTCGTTCTCGATCGTTAATTTCGTGTCACCAAGTAGAAGGTACTCTTCGGCCAGAGTAATCGAATACCCGCGCTGCACGTAGCAGGTTTCTCTCTATGCGGACACGCGGTTCGTCGCATTCGCAGCTGGTTGAGTCATCGGGAATCTGTGTTCGCCATCGCGTCCGAAACCGCGAAGTCCCGCGGGAACCTCGCTGTTGTTTATAAGCGACTTCTCTTTCGTCGCCTGCAACCGTGGGATAAGAATTTCTACTATCCTCATCGCTCGCAGGAATGGAGCGGCTGCATCGTTTGAAGGACCGGTCGGCTTTTTTCGAAGGAATTTTTATGGTCGCCGAAAGGAGTGAACGGCTCGACTAATAACTCTCTTGGCGAAACGTTCGTCGGGATGAAGCCAATCATCTGCTAACAGTTAGAGAATCTGCGGCGACTATTGAACAACAAGCGGATTGATCCTCTTTGTTCTCCCGACATGCGGAGGAAACGCGTTCGTCAACGGATTTCGTTCGATCCGAGAAGCGTTGGGAATTCGTCAAGAATCCGTCAGCGATCCGTGAGGAATTCGCGGTTACTCGCGCTTCGTGCATCCGCTTGCATCCACGATTCTGGCGCGCGTGTATGCGACATGACACGTGCACTATTACGTAATAAGTACGATCGAGCGTCTGTCCTTCGTCCAGCCGCATGACGCGTGCTATGCATGCGATGTACCATGATTGTTCGCCCTTCCTTGTTCGCCCTCTCTCTCTCTCTCTCTCTCTCTCTTGCGCCAGCTTTCTCTGCCTCATTTTTTTTTTGCCAGCCGGCCAGCCCGCAACGAGTACGTACAAAGACGGATGCGCCGGGAACTGACGTTGACGATGTCTCGGCGGGATTTAAGGCGCGCGTAATATTTTATGCCCGCTAACGGAACATCGCTTCGATTAAAGACACGTGCAACACGCAGGCGTTCCGTACGATCACGGCGAAAGATTTCTCCGCTTGGTGTTATCGCGACCAAAGCAATTCGGTTGCAACGAGCATTAAGCTAACTCACGCGCGGGGACCCCAAAGTCGCGCGCCTTAAAGTTTGCGGCATCAGCCGTGGAGGAAGTAGGCGGCTGTAGTTTGCGAGCGCGAACTGCACGATAAACTGCGTTAACGAACTTTTCGCTCCGAACGACAAGCTCTTTCTTCGCGGTAAGCGATGGCCGTGGTAAACGGTTGCAGTACGAATGGCCAGTGTTATCATATTTATGTCGACCTCGGGAGGTGCTTAACTGTATCGCGCAATTGTCTCATATTTTTTCAAAGCAGCGCGCCGATCAGCATCCGCATCCGGCGTGCTTCGCCTCGCGATCGCGATGCCGATTGATCGACTACGCCGGCCATGCACACATGCGCACGGATGATCGATAATGCTCGATAACGCGGCGCATCAGCGATGTATCGTTCCCCATAGATGAAGAGATCGCGGGAAAAGAGATCGCGCCGGATAAAAGGGCGACAGGGCGATACAAGGAGGAGCAGGGGGAGAAGGTGTACGCTGCAGCGGGATGACCGCATGGCACATCGCCAGTCCCCATACATCATGCCGTGACATAATCATCCCATATTCGCGCCCCACTCATTCGCAACCACCCGGCCACCCGGCCACCCGGCCACCCGGCCAGCGGACATGCCCGAATCCGCACTCTGCTGCATTACACTCTGCGGGAGCGAGCTCATCGCGCGACCACGTGCTACCACCGTCGTTGTTGTTGCTTCCGTGATATGAGCGACGCCACGCTCGACACCCTCGCCGACGCTGTTAACCGATGCATCGTGCCAGACTTGAGCGAGCCGCGAGGCATCGGCAGGCCTGCGGGCGATTTACGGATTATCGGGGATGTAAATCGTTACGCGCGGGACTTGATTTTCGATCTATCTGTTTATCGAAGGCGCTCATCGCAGGAACGGCGGGCTCCGCTCTCGCGAGTAGCTAAATGGAACATGACGCGGGACTAACGGTCTCCATTAACATTCCTGTTATTATATTACCGCGATATTATCTGCCTCCGTGGTGGCGCTGCCTCAGCGAACGACTGTAGGAAATGGAAAAGTCCCGTATCACTTCCACTCCTGCCTTATTCATCATCTCTATTTGCGGTATAAAGCGCAATTTCACGACGCGCTTCACGGCGCGGCCGATCTGGCCGACCTCTACAATCCCCCTTAATCGCGCGAGCTTGCATTGTTTAAGCGATGTGAATGCAGTCTCGTTTGTTTAAACTCCGTTCTTCCGCAACGCGAGGAGGTTGCTGGCTTTCAACGTCGGGGATTCTTAGGAAACTTATCCGCGCGAAGACAGGTCCCAAGTGGCGAAAAATGCTCTTACAGTTTACAGTCGCAGGAATTCTTTCTGCGCGTAATCGCGCGTGATCACTCGATTGTTGTGCCCGATGCGCGAGAGAAAAGCGTGGCAATTTACACAGTTAACACTCGAGAGCCCGTTATCGCAATCGAGGATCTTCGATATCGATCGTATCGTACTTTCCCCTACATTCGAGAGACTAAACCAGGATTGGAGAGGATAAACACATCGCTAAATACATTTCTGTCAGCTCAACAGCGATGTATTGTAAAACACGGGATATATAAGCCAGAAACATTTCTATTTCGACGTGTACAAAAGACAATTGAAACTTATTTAATGATATGTTATCGGTACACACTGCGATATTTCACTGAGATAAGTAAGACTACCTATGCATGCGCGATAGAACCGTTTCTCCACGGTTCTCCACGCGACATAAAGCGATAAATAGAACTATGCCCGCGAATGCTCGCACCCCGTGTAATTATTGACGAGCGCGAGAACTCGCGTCCATAGTAATTGAATAACGTCAGATTTTTTTGCCGGCCACAAATAGTCGCGATAATATTTTATTGGCTTGTTGCGTGCGCTGCACCGTGACGATGCAGCGAATATCTGAGAGATTGCGCGCGCGTGTACATAACATATAAATTCGAATGATCATAGGATTTTTATGTTCAACGCGTCCGTCACGTAAGCGTTTCAATAAAATATGTTCTACGAGGTGCGCAGATTTCGCGGATCAAGCGGACTCCCGTATTCGCTCTTGCGCAAAAGTAAAGAATAATAAAACTATGAAGCTATCAATATGGATCAGTGCGCCATCGTTGGCGATACTCTCAGAAATATAACGCAATGAGAAACGAATTTATTTGACTGCCATCGCTATTAACGTGATCTTATTGATTGCAATTTACAATCCGCGCTTATTCATGACTGATCACACGTATCAACGCGTAAAAGATGTGATAATGTGTAAATAGGATACACGGCCAATTTATCAGTCTTCGTCATCGAAGCAGATTCCTTGCCGTTACGATTTATTAAGCAGAATTGTTTATCATATATACGCAAAAACATGAAAATCGCTTGTAATACAGGAAACTTGAAAATTCTCGTAATTACGGAATTTCATAAAAGAACGTTGTTACTTATAGTATTCGCCAACGGTACAATTGTTAGGCATTTGAATATTCATTAAGATTATTCATTAAAATATTAAAATTACATGTACTACGCGTCCTAATTAATTCTATATTCCCGCGAAACAACTTTCATAACTGTTAGGCATTTTACAATTACTTTCGTAATTAGTAAAAATTTCGCAAACACTTAATAAACAAGAAATTACATTAAATCTTGGAAGATTCAATTGATTCTATTCCATCAAAGAGATTTAACTGAATAAGTATGACAATAAACTAATTGCCCTTTTTTCTTTCTTGTTCACATTAGCAGCAGCATCAGATTTGCTATTAGCTTCAGCATCAATTGTTCCTTTTCGTCCATTGCTTTCAGCAGCAGCAGCATCGGCTTCACTTTTCGCAGAAGCATCAACCAATCCTTTCCGTCCGTTGTGTACATTAGCAGCAGCATTAGAGGCGCTATTAGCTTCCACATTATCTACTCCTTTTCGTTTATTGCTTGCAATTGCAGCAGCATCGGATGCGCCGTTAGCCGTGGCACTAGATGCTCTATGATTTGCATTAGCAGCAGCATTAGCCTCGCTATTAGCCTGGGCATCAGACGTTCCTTTCTTTCCATTGTTTGCAGTAGCAGCAGCACCAGCTTCACTATTCGCAGAAGCATCAATTACTCCTTTCCGTCCGTTGTGTAGATTAGTAGCAGCATTGGAAGCACTATTAGCTTCAGCATTGTCTACTCCTTTTCGTTCATTGCATGCAGTTGCAGCAGCATCAGATGCGCTGTTAGCTGTGGCATCAGACGCCCTCTTATGTCTATTGCTTGCATTAGCAGCAGCATTAGCCTCGCTATTAGCTTGGGCATCAGATGTTCCTTTCTTTCCATTGTTTGCAGTAGCAGCAGCACCGGCTTCACT
>JAHMML010000040.1:766818-788248 GCA_020341155.1 Eciton burchellii
GAGAGTCTCCTTTTTCTCCGAGAGATCTGCTTATAGCATTAGCGCTTGCTGCTGTTTGCGCGAACGATAGAGATCCTTCTTTATTCGCAAGAGATTTGCTTATGGCATCGGCGTTTGATGTTGCTTGTGCCGATGAGACAATATCTTCATTTTCATAAGATGTGCTTAAGGCATTAGCAGCTGCGGCTGTTTCTGCCAGTGAAAAAGCTCTTTCTTTGTTCCTAAGATATCTACTTATGGCATCGGCGCTTGCTGTTGCTTGTGCGAATGAAAATGCTCCAGATTTTTCTCCAGTAGATTCACTCACGGCATTTGCACTAGCAGCTGCTTGCGCATTTGAAAATGCGTTTCCTCCATATGCGTCACTTAGAGCAGAGGCACCTGCTGTACTTTGCGCAGAGGACTTTCCACTTCTGTATGCCGCCGCATTGGCGGTAGCTATAGCGTTTGCTTCACTATAAGTAGCGGAATTCTTTTTACCTGCAGCATATGCATTAGCGTATGCACTGGATTCTGCAAAATTATATCCCTTTCTCGCGTTGCTTGCTGCTTCAGCGCTAGCTCGTGCTTCAACGGATGTTACATCGTTAATGACGAAAGCGTACGTTAACGACAAACAGGTTACGATCAATCCTACAGCAAGCTTCATCTTGCTGAAATTTCAATAACTGATACCGACTGCTGCTTGCGCCGACAGTTATATACATCGTACAATAATTGTAATAATAAACATATCTGTGATTGCTCATGCAAAGCGCGATACAAATTTCCTCATGCTTTGTCATTATGTATGGCCAACGGCTGCTCATGTGTTTTGCTCTAGATATGCTACTTCATATAGCCGTATTCTTATTATTACAGCCGAGCTTACAACTCAAAGCTAACATCACTGTTTCTCAAAGCTAACATCGTTCGTTGTGTGCTTAGTTCATTTCTTTCGCGGCTACCATACCATACTTAATGTACTGGTTATCTCTGTTTATATAAAAATACACTTGTAATTAGCCTATCAGTTTATATTCTTCTTAATAAAGCCGTATTTCAAACAAATTCTTTATCCAACATATTGTGCATCGCGATATTTTATGAAGTCAATATGTGAGATAAACATCTTTACATCTCTTCTTCCTTTATTATTTAAGATGAGACTTGAACTACCGTGTACAAGATATCGCGGCGAATTATGGCGAGTGCGGCACTTGGACAATTGTCATTTACCTTTCGAATCGCGGCACTGCACGAGTAAATGACTCCTTTGTCCGAGCTCTCCGTGAGAGGAGACATGAAATGCTTATACGAAAGATCAACGGTGAAGTGAATCATATCGAGCGAATCGAGGTCGCCGAATGCTATTCAGTCAAGCGTTCATGTGACTGCCACTTGGCTTTCCCTCGGAGTACTTTAATTCGAGTTGAAGTGTTCCGAGTTGCGATATCTTTATTGGCCTTCGGTGGCCGCTGCATCCGAGTCGTGCTCGATTGCGGAGAGTTTGTCCGAAAAGCCGCGCGTACAGCTTCAGTTAATCCTCCCGATCGTATTTCCGGGCGCGCAGGTGATAACGGCAGCGTGCTAATTATGGTGCGCTAACGCGCACAACTGAATGCGCTCGCAGTGTTTGCCGCATCTGCTCTTCCTTTGTAGCGTACATGCGTGCGTGCGAGATTATACACACGTGGGATAAATAATAGTGATAGCGGCGGATGTTCATCCATGAATTCAGCTATGTACGTTGCCGCGTGCATCTACCGTAGCGAGGACCGAAAAAGGATTTGCCGCTAATTCGCTGTTATCGTATTTAACAGAAATCCTAGACAGCGAAGGATAATTACGAACGAATTAGGAAGCTCAGTATGCCGGATGATGGCTCATGTCCGGCAACGTGATCGCGGACAAGTTTTACATGCGATCCAGCGCCGAGAAACGTGCGTGTTTGCATTAACGATTGTACGACTATAATAGGGATTCCAGATCCGCCGTGTTGTAGGCTTGTGTCGGTGAGATTATTAATTCGTGTGCATTATTGGTGAAATTAAATCCATCGGTAATTAGCGGCATTTCGTAGGCAGCGATGTCAGAACATAAAAACGGAGGGAGATATCGGTTGCACGAGGTACGAAGATACGAAGGACGGTAAGATAAATACGTTCTTACATAGAAATATTCGTCCGCTTGTTAATGGCTCGCTTCGCTTCGCACGAAGGCGTGAATTTCTTAGAAAATTCATTTCCTAATCGGCTTCGCCCTCCCGTGTGATTCTCATTGGCATAAACGCATGCACTCAATAATGCATGCAACTACCATTAGCATTACCTGCAACGCAACGATTATTTGTTGCAATTGCGCGCGACGACCTACGGGGATCATTATCCGCCAGGAAGTATACGCGCTCGCGAGACTAGAAACTCATAGCTGACAGTTTAGAGTCCATTAGCCGAGCCTAATTGCGCGACGGTTACCTGGACGGCTGTGAATTTTTGAATTTATCATGGACGTCCATGGTCAATTAGGAATTTAGTCCACTACGGTATCGCTTTGCGTTCGCGCGACACGTAACCGTGCAAATCAGGACATTTCCGCTTGTGCGCTGCGCCATTATTCGCGGCATAATTATCTCTCGAAGATTTCATTCTGCCAATTCCCCCCGACGATTTTCAGAGATGACGATCGATCATTACGATATGTACTTCCACGGTTGTTATCGCAGGCGTTATCGCGAGCTAATATCGATGAATAAAACCGATTCGCAATGCGACAGTCTCTCGCGTGTCTGCGAAACGATCGCGGGATCCCGTCGTCTTAATGGAAGCGCAATTACTTAAATTATATAAATGAATATTACCGTCCCGAACCTGCAATTAACCCATATTTGTTCGTTAATGATTCGTCGTCATTTGCAGGTAGAGATAACAGAGGAGCAAGAGATGCCGACGTTTAACGGTCTCTTGAGATAAGTTGGCGTTTCTCAATGCGCGTTTAACTCAACGCTCGCTGGAGTATTAATATCTTTGAATGAGCATAAAACAATTAAATTTGTGAACTAATCTGTACGGTGAATGTTGGGAAGAGAGCGATAGAACTGAGCAACTAAACAATCATAGATCTGATCAAGAATGTGTATTCGGCAGAGAACACATATCCTTCGTCGTGATTTTAATCCGAATTAGAATTAACGATAACATGCGAACGTAAAGGCAGTGATATAAGATATAAAAAAAGGAAAATCGCTTACGCATTCGTATCGATCCGAAATGCCTCGCAAGTTCGAAATAACGTAAGAGGAAAATGTTATAAAAATCCTATCACCGACACCGTGGCGGAATACAATTTATGAGTAAGTGCCATCGATGGCGCGCTGATATAAACAGGAAAGAAAATACAGCTGCATACTATCAATTTCATTGAAGCCGCGCGTTCTTCGGCTACGTGCAGGTGGGGCCGACTGTATCTGAAACCAGCGATTTAGCAAATATTGACTCACAAGGAAAAGTTTATCTTACCGATGACGGAGCGAGAGGCGGTGTCTATAAAAGGTAAGGCTCAACAACGTGATCGATGCACGTCACATTCATGCGCCGCGTCATGTGTCCCACTCGTTCCGACACGATCGTCGATCCCATTAATCCTGCCGTGATTCGACATTGATTCGATTAACCACCTTATCGGCAGTATCACTCGCGGCACTCGCTTCGGCGACGAATTACCTTCCGCTCGCTGCTCGCGTTCGTTCCCTTATCTCCATATCACGAGGGGGACTGCTTTCCTCCGACGCCCACGTCGTCGCCGTGCACGCGGAAGTGCGCTCGTAAACGCGAGGGAGAATAGACGGGCAAAAATGCGAAAATGTTGTATCTCTCGCCGGCAGGAAGCGGACGCGTTTCAGCTCGCCGCAGAAAACTCGAATTAATGCCCGTCGTTAAAGCCGAGAGCGGGAGATTCGATAATGCGAGACGTACACGCGAATAATCAGTGATCGCGCGCATATTTCTATCGAGAGGCTGCTTCTCGCGAATTTATGGGGACATCGAGCTAAGTGCATCCGGTTGCACGTGTATCATTCAATATCTTCCTTCTCTTTTTCCTTCTTTCTCTCCTCCCTCTCACGTTATGCACTCTTCTCCCCGCTGATTTAAGATTGTAGTCCTGCAGCATCAAACGATTCCTGGCGCTTTTGGACAGAGGATTACACGTGGGCGCGCGCAAGTCATTCGATCTCCTTGGTGCGCTAAGATAAAGACTAAATAGTCCACTAATTAAAGACTCCTCTTATGCTGCATCGCACGAAGTCCCAAAAGGAGCAGAAGAGTGAAAAAGAACGAGGAGTCCGTCGCGACGTTTTCTGGAATAAACGTGCCGCGAGCGGTACAAGTTATTTGTGTAAGATGTATTATCGTATCTCGCATTCAATCTCGCGCTTATCAGGAAATCGAGTGAGTCTCTATTTATTTATCTCGAGAGAAACGACTGAACGGCGCGCGAACTTTGAAGCGCGTCAAAGGAGCCTGCAAGGCATGATTATCTCTCATCGTTAATTACTTCAACTGATCGAATTCAGGAATATCGGAACACAGTCGTTCGTGTTAGCGATGCGACAAAGCGCATACCGTCGTCATCACTGTGTTTTCGCAGGTAACAGCTAGAGGTGAGTCACTTAAAAAAGCAACCCTCGGTCCTGAGAAAGCGAACGCTCCAACGTATCGTCAATATTGACGCAAGATAGCTTCCACCTCCGCGGGATAAGTCTGCCGCTTCTCCGAAATCGTCATGCTTATCATGCGGTTTTTCTTCCAAATGCAAGCAAAATCCTCGCCAAAAATCTCCGCCGTACGTCGGAAGATATTTGTGAAATCGAAAGATACGAATCTTCCTCTCTCTCTCTCTCTTTTCTCTTCCTCTTCTTTTACATGTTAAGCAGAGATAAGCGCGCAGGTTACTTCTTTCATTTCCCTCTGTCCATTTCGATTCGCATGCAGACAATCTGTGTAGGAGCGACAGGCCGAGCTAGAGATCGATCGCGGTACGATAATTCAATCTATGGCGGATTCTCGAGATGCTTCGTCTTACCCCTTCGGGTTCACCCCCGGGGCACGGGTGTGATACGGTGGCCAGATTGCAGATACGAGGCACCAGGCCGGCTTTATCTCTTATTTGTGGCCCCGTAGATTCTTGAAGCCGTCGGACCCGACTGCACTCTTCCTCCTCTCTGCTATCCCCTTGTCCATTGCTTCTACCAGCCTCTCGTATCGGCGATTCTGCTCTCTCGGGTGCTATCCCGCTACCTTCCGCCCGATTTTCCTCCCCGCCTGCTGCACGTTCTCTTCCTCGCTTTCCAGATTCGCACTGCTCGCACGAGCAAGCTCGACCTAGTGCGTTGGTCGAGAGAACACGACGCTTCGCACCCTGCGTGTCCCGCCAAGTGACTAGGATCTCCTTATTGGCGAACGCGGGGACAGGTAGCTGTTAGCTTATGTAGATTAAATTGTTTCGAGGAAGCCTGATTGCTGTTTATTCATCGCGAAACGGCGCTCGAGATAAACGAAATGATCTGGAGACTGAGATGTGCCGTTTCCCTTCTTTCTCTCGGGGAAACGTCGAAGGCTCTTCCGCTCTTCGAGCGGATAGCGGATACGAAAACGGAGAAGATTACGAGGTGAGAGATCGGGAGAATGCTTCTCTTTGCAATCCTGGTATTGTGCGATTCGTCAGTAATTGTAAATTAAATATAAATTATAATTGTTTTGCAGAATTTTTCGCTACATAGGATATCAGAAGACTGACGTCCCATCATCAAATCTATACCTTCTTCAGAGGAAGACGAAGATAACCTGTAGAAGCCACAAGCAGGAGTTGGCCTTTCTCGACGGAAGCTTCATTGCCGTCGGCGCAAGAGGCGAGGCGTCTAATAGTTTCCGGTACCTTGAGCAAGAGCATTACTGGAGCATTCTGAACATTGCCTGACGGCGATCTCTTCGAGTATTTACCAGAACAATCAGTGGAACCATTATCTGCTACGTAAACAAAGTTCTCTAGATCATCAACGTCCCGCTATGGATCTAAAACTTAGCACACGAATACTGACGGCACATGATCACCAAGATCATGGATACCAATATACCATGGATACCAGCGTAAGTTATCTAAATCGCCGACACTAACAGTTTCGACACTGTCCGACACCGGATTACGTGGGATAAATGTTCCCCTTTCTTGAAAGCCCGTCAGCTGAGTGCAAAACCATAGAGCTGCACTCGGAACCTTCCCTGTTACTTTGAAAAGTTCAGCCAGTTATACTACTAAACACAAGCCTTGTAACCGTGCGTTGCTTTGTGACTTGTTGAGATTACTGGAGCAGAAAGAAGCAATCACCGATTCTTTCCCACAGTCAGACACACAAGCATCACGCGGAAATACGGCAAACCATCACGGACATCAGCCGGAAAGAATACAAGATCTCGAAGCCAACGCATTCACCAACGCATTACGCTTATCAGAGGAATAGTACGAACACACCAATACAAAATTGACGAAATATTACATATACTACGGGCTAAAATGAATTTCTTCATAAAATTTATGAGAGAATGTACATAAATAAGAGAATAACTATATATGATTAAAATTATCATTCAAACGAGTATTCAATCACTACCCTTCCAAAAATCACAAAGAGTAATAAACTGCGCGGAAATAGCACCAAAATATTTCCTATAAATTGCCATTGCGATTCCAAAATATCCCCCGGTAATCCAGGAAATTGCTTTTAGAACATTTTAATTAAATCGCTCCTAGCTTGAAAACAAAACAACTAATCCACAATTTTCGTCCTTATCATATGACTATTAAGGTTAAAAATGGAAATTTCTAATAATAGAAAAAAGTTGATGAGAAACGAGAAAAAAATATCAAGGACTGCTATAGCAGCAATTCCCTTCATTTAAGGAATTTACAAGTAATTCCAAAAATTATTGTTCTAAATTATGCAGTCTTATCGGATGAATTTACAGTCCGAAAACTTAAATTTCTAATAGAAGAAGTTGATAAGAGATGGCACAAAGAAAGGCTACATGAATACCATTTTGTAATTTTGCGGCGTCATTGAGTCAATTTCCAGCCCGAAAATGGAAATTTGTTTCAGGAGAATTGGAGATGCCACGTGGAAAAATTGCTAGAACATCGGATTGAAATTATTCATCGATATTGGATAAATTCTAACTCCTAGAACTTAAATTTCTAACAGGAGAATATAAGTTGATAAGAGATGCAACGGAGAAAAATTGCAAAAATACTTGATCGAAATTTTACATCGATATTGGATTAACTGCTAGTCCAAAAATTTAAATCTGAAATAGGAGAATAGATGGTGGCACTAGCAAAAGCTACAAGAATTCCTTTCGCAATTTTTCAGCGTTATCGTATGAATTTCCGGTACGGAAACGGAAATTTGTAATAGGAAAATAGAAATTGGTAAGAAGTGGCAGAAGGAAAGACTACATGAATTCGAATTCGTAATTTTTCGGCGTTATTGAAATAATTTCTCGCCAGAAAATGGAAATTTGTATCAGAAGAATAGGAGTTGATAGGAGCTGCCACGTGGAAAAATTGCTAGAATGCCGGATCAAAATTTTGCATGGATGAACTTTTAGCTTGAAAATTTATATTTGTACAGTAGAATAGAAATCGGTAAAGAATGGAAAATTAATTTCTGTTCGAAATATCGCCTTATCGTATGGTTTCTCAGTCCGAAATTGTGGTAATTGTGGTTGTGTAAAATTGTGGTAGTAGAATAAGCTTTCAATAACTAGTTTGCTGAAAAATTCTCAAAATTGCGATTTTCTCGATTCCATATATATTTTTCTTGATTCAAAAAATGACACTTAGATTTTACAATTATTTCCAAATATTAAGATAGGTGAAAAGATAGGTATATATATTAATTGGCATGAGTAGTATTTTTAATAGAATTTCTATTTTAAGTAACACTTTTGTATGTCGAATGAAAGTTTCATTCACGAATTCGCATGTTACGTGCTCTATTTTTGAAAAAATTCTATCTGTTGTTCGAATGCAGCGTATAGTTTACTTTTGGCGTTTTACGTGGCATATTCTGTTTTGAATTATAGTTTGTTTTCCTTTCTATGTTCTATGTTGTATATTGTACTAGTAATGAAACGTATGTTCATTCTTATACATGTGCGTACGTATAGTACGTATAGTATTGCTCTCTCAATGAGTTATCAACAATAATAGATAATAAAAGCGTATAATAACATATTTTAATTATAATAAAAAGCATGGTAGTGATAATATAATAATATAATGTATGTTAGATGAAGAAAACAATTTTTGATATAAAACATGTTCTACATATCGCAGAATCGCATAAATCGCGTGAATGTAAAATAGTGAACATAGCGAAAGTAATAAATAGACAAAAATTAAAAATCAATATCATTATAGTAATAATAATGACGGGAATAATTAAAGAATATGTTCTAGAAACGATTCCGATTTTTCAAGATATTGAGAGCTAATATTTATCATATTATATAATATATTATATATACATTATATATATACATATATATATATATATAAACGTATCATATATATATATATATAATATAATACATAATACGTATATAATATAAAAGCTAAGACAAAATATTCGTTTGTTACTGAAACGCAATATAAAATCTAAAAGACTTTGGCTGAACAAAATCTTAACCGTGCACGTATGCTTTCGTGCGATTGCCGTGTCTCTCCGGATCATCGATCGCGATTTCGAATTCCCTCTCGTGCATCGGGCAATCCGTGAAATGGATCCCCATACGTTACGTTAAAGAAAAATAAAAATAGAGAAAACAAAGAAAACCCATCCTCCGATGGAGATGCATCGCATTACGTCGCGTTATCCCGCGCGATCCGCTTATTCGTGGATTGCGGCTCGAAGCCGAAGAAACATCGAGATCCGCGAGGCAAAACGCCGAGTGCGGCCGAAGGAGGGTAATTAATTCCGGTTGGTGGCCCTTTTAAATCGCGAGAGAATTAAAGCCATAGCGTAACGGAGACCGTGCGCATCCAGCGCGTCGGTAAAGGACACCACTTTTACGGCTTACATATTTCATCGTCAATTGCGCGCCGCGGGATCCCTCCGGTACGCATGGCGCCATATAACGTAGCTCGCGTAGAACTACCGGCGCGTTGCGAGCGAACGAGCGAACAAGCAACGGGACCAACATCCACGAGAGCTGTACGACGGGGGGTAGCGCCGGGGCTGATGCCGGAGGAGCGAGGCGATGCCAATCCGCTGGATTAAAATACCGTAAAAAGATTTTACGCTCGTGAAATCACTACTGGCTGCTAGAGAGACTCCCCCCTTTATCCCCCTCGGGGGAATCGCGGCGATGGAGGATGATACGCGGAAGGGATGCGTAGTGCTGGCGATGCGTGGCTGATTCCCACTTGTGTCAATCTGTCCGAGTCGAATTAGACGCCATAAATCAGAACACAAGCGGAAGAAAGTCCCGGCGAATATTTGAAAGCTTTATTTTACACGGGGCATAAATCGGGCATAAATCTTTCCGACGAAATGAACGCGTGTGTGCGCGCGTGCACAGGTGCGTCGCCGCGCGTGGAAGGATTAAGGTGGCCGGAGGAGGATGCGCGAGCAAGAGAGCGGAGAAGGAATTGGGTTGCGTGTTGAGTAGCTAACGAGCGTCCGCCGGAATAAGAGCAACAGGCGCACGAGCGTGTACGCACGCGAGATGTGAAACACGACGGCGACTTCCGCGCTCGGTCGAGGCGCAGCGACGCGTGGAACACGTTCCGCGTTATGCTCCACGACGCGCGCCGGCGATCGCGCTGAGAATCGCGCCAGAATCATAATCATATCGTCGATAACTTCCTCCTCGATCGGCCGGAAAAAGGATAGAAAAAGATGGACCAATAGCACATGAACCCGTCGCTTTTCCGTCTCGTTTTCCTGAGCTCCATCCGGCAGGCTGGCGGCTGCGTTTACTTTACCCTTCAGGTCCAATCGGCACCTCGATTCCGATCCCTCGCGGCTAAATTCGTCCTCGCAAAAACACTCTCTCGAGCGTCGCGAGTTCCGCGTGTCACGAATTGGTGCACGCTCGTGCCGGATGGTAGTCATTCGCTGAGAGAGTCGTTAGTCTTCCGTAGACATCGCGCGTCCAGCGGTCCACCGATCGCGTCTCCCCGAGGAATTCATCTCGTGTCTCCCGCTTGAATCTTTGATCTTGATAAATGTATGTCGCAAAGAGAGGTAGAGGAGGGGAGGAACATCGGGCGATTTTCAGGGTCCGAGACGCGGCATGGCTCGCCGCTCCGCGTGACGCTGAGTCGCACGCTGAGGCGTCATTCGCCACGTTATTTCGCTGTACCGCATTTCGAGTGATCATAACGGCATTTCGGCTTCGCGTCGTAACGACTGCGTGCAATCGCGACGAATTAATAATGTCGGGATATACCGCGCACGCACTCACGGCGATTTACGCTCCACGCTCGTCGTCGTCGTCGTCGTAGTCGTCCTTGGCTTTGCGCTCCGTGCTTCCGCTTCTTTCTCCCCACCTGGCGAGAACTCTCGCTCGTTCGCGGGAAACAAAAACGCGTAATTCCGGATCTCTCATCTCGCGCCGACAATACGGCAATTTCGCGGCGAGTTGTTGCTCCGAATACGTCGCCGTTCCGTTTAATTGCCCTCGACATGCCGCGAGTATCTTTAGCGCAATTACTCGCGTATCCCGTACTCGCTCTTCCGTGTCTTAATATCAGCGGCGTATTCAGCAAGGTATACGCAAGGAAAATTTCTTTAAACGACTTCGTCCAATAATTTTCTGCTCCGAGATCCGAGACCACTCTTGCGAGGCGAGGCCGGAGCTTCCCAAAGGATGAGAGCAGTATGTTATACCGGCTCTAGGTGGATGGAAACGTTTCCTCGTGAAAACGAGAAATTACGACGGGGTCGGAGAAATAAAGGAAGCTTTTCCGCTCAAAGCGCTAGCTCGGGCTGCCGTTCCGGCAATTAATACTCGGAGTTTTCGACGAGTCGCGTGAATATTTCGCTGTTTGTTGCACGCGGCGTCTTTCCTCCCAGCCCGCGCATCATTCCAGAGATGGATCCGTAATTAAGTGTCACTTAATATAATTAGCTCTCCGCTGCTTCGACCGGCTTTCCCTGCGCCTTCCCCCTCATTCTTCCAGTTCATTCTGAGCGATTTTATTGCTGGCTCCCGATTTCTCTTCGTTTTCTGCTTGCGCCGCGCGATGCTTCTCGCCGCGGAATGGCCGCTCTCGAAAGGCACCGCGGAGACCTTGAGACCCTACGAGTCTCATCGTTAAAATTATGATTATTTTCGTGATTATCGCTGCCTTTCGCGGAACTCCTTGCCTTCTTCCTCGTGCCCTCTTCGCGTGGCAACGCCACGCCTCTGGCGCGTGAAAGCGCCAGAAATGAATACGCCACTGGAATAAAGGCTCGCGTCCCCTTCATTTCCCTCGGGTGCTTGTTTCCTATGCAGCGCGTCGATTCTTTTCCCTCTGACGCCGCAAGCGTTACTTATCTCCATTCCGTAATTAGCGGGCTTAAACGCCATGGAACGCGCATGGGACGCGAAATGTCTAGACACGTATGATTACAATGCTACGCGTATGATTTGCCAATTACGCTTACTTACATCACGCACTACTTATTCTCCGTTTCTTTCTTTTTCTCTTCCTCTCTCTCTCTCTCTTTCTCTTTTTTTTCTTTTTTTGAAGCGGAGCAACACAGCAAACCTAATCTCGCTATGATCTCGATAACGATCTGCTTATCTCATGAATGGCACTTGTATTTCGTGACAATCGTTCATGCATAGTAACAAAGCAGCCCCGAAGCCAATGTTGAAAACCGCGTCTCCCGCGGTCCGCCGCGGATAGACCGGGTCTTAACGGAACGGGTCTTAATCTAGGCGCGATTCGATAAATGCAAATGCCGGAAACCAGCAATCCACGTATTTGCCAAATGTATTCAGCGCGATTACGCGAAGCGGTCTCGCAGGTAAGCCACGTCCTTTCCACGGCGTATTTTCGGCAACCTAGAATCGTCTCTCTCTCTCTCTCTCTCTCTCTCTCTCTCTCTCTCTCTCTCTCTCTCGTTTTCTAGTCTTGTCATTTGCCAACTAATCGCATAAAAAGAGTCGCGCGAAGAATCAGCGGGATACATTTCCAGCCGCATAACGATCGCGCGGTATCAACGCGATATCAGGGCAGAACGTGTCCTTTGCATATTTTTGCAGAGAGGAGGGTCAGAGGGAGGTTGGCGATAGGCCAGAAGAATGGCGCGGTAATAACGCGTAACAGTGGAGAACGTGGTGCATTGCGTGCAGCTAGCGCTAAATAAATCGTAGCGTTGCCATGATCCTCGCCGCGGTCCTCTTTGTGTTGTGTTTCTCTTATGCGAATGCAGTTGCGAACGGCGAATGCCAAGTTCTTAGTAATCACAGCGGGATTCTCTATTGTTTCTGGAAGAACCGCGATGGAATTCACGCCCGTTATCGTTGCTGGGCTACCTCGAGAGCGCCTTGCGTTATTACGTTTGTTGCGCGGACGGAAATTTTATTACTTATTACTCGTTGTGGCGATACAACAATCGCGTGCTCGCGATTGTTTCGGCTAGACGACGGGACCAACGCGAACTTCATCCGCGATGGATTCTGAAGGATCGAGCGTCCGCGTCTCGCGTTATACGATCGATGACCCCGCGTCTAAATTGCCACGACTATATTATTTACATTTGCGTGAATAATGCTACGCGAGTGGAACACAAGCACGTCACGAGTAATGCTATGCGTTCATCGCGAATGAAGAAGCGCGAAAACAGGCGTGCCGTCGTCGATGCATCGTCTTTTACGTTTACTTCCAGATGAAGCGTGTAGCGATTTAACGCGCGCGGGCTCGCGACTGCAGGTGCAGATCAGTTGTTGCCTCTCGACTCCGGGCTACAGCTTTTAGGAGAGTTAACGGCACCATTTGAGTCGGTGTCCGCGGCATACTGTCTCCGCATGCCGGGATGAGATGACAAATGCAGTTGGATGAGGGAACGCCGCGCTCCCGAGTGTCCCGAGAATCGGCCGATGTCTCAAGCAGTACGTAAGTCGTAATCACGCGCCTGTCGGCGCGTTGTGGGTAACGGAAAGCGCACCTTTGTTCTCGATCCGGTCGTGACCGGCCGTGATGGACGTCGATAACGGTGAAAAATCTCGCGTCGAGGCCCGCCATCGGCGCGCTAGGCGCGCCGATCAACAGCATTGTCCGCAACGATAAGTCGCCGTCTCGAAATCGGGGAAGCGCTGGATCCTCCCGCGGTGTCATCCCGTCAGCCTCGCGTTTCTTTTGCTCGGTTTTACTTTTGCTGGTAACGAGCTGTGCCCCGCGTGCACGGGCGTTGCCTTTGCCGAGGCCCCGAGACGAGCATCCGTCTCTCATCCCGTCCGCTGGTCGCATCTCGACCAGCAACGCTCGTCAACTCGCTCGTGGATGAAGCTGTTTTTCGCCTGTTGCCGACGTGCTTTAAACACATCCGCATTGAGGCTGTATCCGTTGGGCCTCTCGCGCGCTTACGGGGGTGGTTTATTATGCGAACGCTATTAAGCGCGTTCGCGCTCCCGGCCGAATCGACGTGTCGGCGTTGGAGAACCAGTGTCATTGACACCCCCGCGAATGTATCGTTGTCAAGCTGGAAGCGGGCTCGCGTGGAATTCATTTGAACGCCCCGCCTGACTCGTTTACCCGCACAATGTAGACGCGTGGTTACGCGCGATTCCATTTGCAGATCTCTATGATTCCTGCCGACGCACCATGGACGCGCGCGGGGCGAATGAAGGGGAGGGCCGGGCGAGGCGAACAATGCTTTATTCAGCAAGTCTTGCCATTCGCGTGGGGCGAGAGCGGCTGAAACGGGTGCGACGAAAACCGATGAGCAAACGGAAGCATTCTGGAAGACAGACACTTTTCATTCGCGCATTCAGCCGCGGGCCTCCTTTGTTTCGGGTAATGCGGCGTGCTCGTCACCGCGAGATTCGATATCCCGTACCCCAGGTCGGAAAAAGAAAGGAACGCTGTCCCTGGAGCTGGCTGACTGTCATCAGGTCCGACCGAATTTCGCGCTTCGTCTCGCCTCTCTCTTCGTCCCTTTGCGGCACAACGCACGATTATTCTGCAGTTAACAGCACGCTGCGTGTGTCCGAGCGGATTCCGCGATGCGCCGCCAACCCGAGAATCTCCGTACGTAACTCGCAACGTAATTAATCTTCGGGATTACTTAAAGAAGCTAGAGGAACGACCGACGGCCTTATTAACGCGCTGAAAAGGACGGAGCGCCAACAAAAGCGGATTCCTGGGCGAACTGTTAACGAGTAAAAATGAGCAGTAAGAAGGAGCCAGTTGACTCTGCCGCGGCTCGTTGAGCTGTTTGATGGAATCACACGAATTACGCAAACAACGCGAAGGGGAACGACGAACGCCGCGCAGAGATTGTACACAGCTAATACAATCACGCTGATTGTGCCAATCTCGGGGATTGGCCCGGCGTGTACCTGAAAATTTCCACCTAATGGGATTTTAATGACCACGACAAGTAAGACAATTCGCGCGCGGGCTTACGCGTCGGCCAATCCGACGATAATTATATTGATGAAAGAGGGAAAGAAGAGAAAGAGGGAAAGAGAGAGAGAGAGAGAGAGAGAGAGAGAGAGAGAGAGAGAGAGAGAGAGGAAAAAAGGCTGATTTTATTTAACGCTGATGCATCGGGGAGTTTGATTTATCACCATTCGCTGTTGCGGGCTTTTACCGACGATCGAAACTCGCGCTATTAGCGCGACTCGTCAATCGATGACGTGAGAGCGGTGTTCGGCATGTACGGAATGCGTAACATATTGAATCGTCACACGGAAACGAGGAAATGGGAAATTCGTCCGGCAGATTCCAAGGAAAGCCGAAGCCGCAAATCGAGCATTCTCGAAGGCATGACCGCAACGCACCGCTATCACGCTCTCGCCGGAAGATCAATGCAATTTTAATCTCGGCGGCGATTCCGCCGCAGATCGCAGATCGCCGATCGCGTATGCCGAACCGGACCCCGTCACTTTCGAAATGTGGGCGCGCGTGTGCCTGCGGAAAAGTCACGTTCGATCGGGCGCGCGCCCGGTGAAACGGGCAAAGTTCAGTCTCGCGATAGCGCATCGGCGGGCTCGGCGAGCTTTTACGCTTTCGCGCGATTTAAAGAGATATATCCATTGTGAATCGTGCCTCGCTTCCCGTACGATGACGAGCATCTCGCATCCAGTATTTACGGCCATTGTCTTCGTGTCCGTGCTCGTCGCTCGGGGCGAGAGCGGCGCACGGCAACGGGCGCGCATCATGATCGTTATTGAAGCGCGTGGGTTGTCCTCATCCTCGTATCCTCGTCCTCCCGTTTCGTTCTCGTCGCGTTCTCCACCCTGTTCCTCGCTCGAGATACTTCAGGTCGGCCAACGTGTGTCTGTGCACCGCGTCGCGGGCACGTCGAGTTACGACGTGGTCCCGTGTGCACGGAGCGTGCTTTTCGCGGAATATATACGCACGTATGCACGCATGCACGCACGCGTAATGATCCTTATTTATGGGAAAGTCAGAAGCCTGAAGACAGTCCATTGAATGCACTGGCGAGGGATCACTTTGCGAGTAGGACGAGATCGAACGCCGAAATATTCCGGAGATTCCCGCCGCTCGTCTGGTTAACAACTCATGGACGGAGGGAATCGTGCGACCTTTCCCCGTTCGTGATTTCGATCAGGTCGACGTTATCCGCTTCGATATTCGCTTCAATGGAAAATCGCGAACGGGCGCAATCATAACCACCGTGTCACGGCGAGCGGAGGCTCGCTCGTACGATCTCTCATTCTTGTATCGGCATTACCTCGATTTTCTGCCGTGCAGTGACTTTTTATCGAGCGGCGGTAATCTTTAGTGGAAACAAAACCATTCCTCGACGAGATTTATCGGAGCCCGTCTCCGCAACGAACGAACGAACGAACGGACGAACGAACGAGCCGAGTAACGGGCCACACTCGTGCCGCCTGCATGTAGATAACTTTCTCCGGCGTGATAAGCCGTAAGGTATAAATCTGAATTGTTTTTATAATTCCCGCGCTGAGATGAGGTATCGAGATAACGGGGATTCTAACGAAGTCTGTAATTTGCGGACCGCCAACACCGCGATGACCGTGCGCGGCCGCGGACGGTCCGTGATGCGGATCGCGATTTAAAACCGATGTCCGATGAATACGCGAAGGAAAAACACGCGCCGCATCGTGTCTTTGCGGCTCGTGTCAACGCTTTCGTGAGGGGATGCACGAGAGAATGATTCTCGGGTTTAACGGAGTGAAGGGAGATCCGAGAGGATGCTTCAATAAACAAATGAATAACAGATCCAATTTTATAATCGTGCTTCTATTAGCGCGTTACAAATTGACAGACTTCCTTCAACTTCCTCGCTTTAACGCGAATCGCCGAGCGCAAACGTGCCGGCATTTGACAGCTTATAAATATGCAGCGCTGTAAAAGCTATCAGTGCGCAATAAGCGCTACGAATATATATGGTGGCCAACAAACGGTAACGTCGACGAGCGCAATATTTCCGATGATTTATATCCGGCGAAACGTAATTGGACATCGCCGCGCGCAGAGTGCTTCCTACACGGAACACCGTGTGTGTGCTCGGGCTTGATAAAGATTGCCTACGATAGCAGTGCTTCGTATCGCTTTAACGTGCCGGCTATCGGCGTGCAAGCGCGCGCCTGATACGCCTGAATACAAACGCATGTGCATCGCCGCGTTCGCCGTCATCAGGGGACATCACGCTGCACATCCGACGCCGCACGCGTCTTCGCGCTAAATTAGAGCCGCCTTACTCCAGCATCAGAGATGTCGCATCTCCGAAGTGCTGCGACAATCGCGCGACCGAGCCGTCATCCCGTTTCATCCCGTTTGAATGAAAAATTCGAAGCTCTTTACGCCGGCGCGCGCCGCACGTTCCGCATTGAAATCGCGTATCTCGCCGCGGTGTTCTATTAAAATTATCAACTCGGCCAGTAACACAGATATATTGACCGCTTGTTCTATTAAGTTCTTTACATCGCGATGATGTGTTAGCCTGAAAGCGGACGCTCATTGAATGAGCTCGTTTTAGTAAAGCGGTCACACCGGCGACGAAAGAGCAAGAGCGAGAGAGAGAGAGAGAGAGAGAGAGAGAGAGAGAGAGAGAGAGAGAGAGAGAGAGAGAGAGAGGAGAGAGAGAGAGAGGGCACCTGTCCAACGCGTTTGTCCATGGACAAGATTCCCTCGTCATCATGTTACCCTGTTCTCCATACTCTCGTGACGTGCACGACGAGCGCCAACAAGAAACGTCGGAGATAGGATTTGGCGCCGGCCGGTCGTTCGCAACGCGCGCTTTTTAAAGCACACTCTCGCGCCGAGACAGCGACTGTCAGCGATATTGGGTTTACCTGTGAACGCGCGTCTCTCTCTCTCTCTCTCTCTCCATTTCATTTCGAGAGGTATCGGAGAATGTATCGGACGCTCACAAGTTTTAACATGCGAGAGAAACAGGCATAATGGTATTGTGCCGCTGCAACGCAACTCATCAGAAAATACCCGACTTCCGCTCCTTCCTATGCGCCGTCTCCCTCTCTGCCGCTTCTATGCGCTCGTTGTTCTCTATCGTTCTTGGTCCCGTTTCCATCGAGCGAGCGGATGTATCGGGTCTCGACTAACCGACTAGAAACGATGAGAGCACGCACAAATCGAAACATCGGCATGTATCGAAACAGGTCTCAGTGTCGATGACGTCGCGGTGTGTTGAGAGTTGTGACACCGTTAGGAGTTCTCTGTTTTCCGTAGTTCATTATACATATTGTATAATGTATTTGTATCGTATGTATGCAATGTATCGTAATGGTATTTTGCACGGGGATATAAGAAACTGCCATTTCCCTTGACTAGTTTTGGACAAGTAACAGTCCGTTCGACGTTAGATCACGCTGAACGTACGAGAAATCGCTGCGCCGTCAGTAGATACTCGATTCGGGGTTCCGCGGTCACCCTGCGACGCGCCGAAGTTACGGTAATAACCTTAACTTCACCAGTGCACAAGACGCCACCGGTTCTATTGGCCGTATCACAAATTCATGGATTTCCAAAGTACAAGAGTAAACTCGGTGTACCGGTAGATGAGGTACGGGCACTTTAGGGAATAAGCTGGCACTCCGATGTCTCAATTGCGAATTACAGAACTCTAAAGTAGGAAAGCAAACTCGGTATAACGCTATTACCTCACCTGCCGATCCGGCTGTAAGTCTAGAGAATTTGCTTTTGGAGCTTAGGCCTTTATAATTCACGGCTAGCAAACATTATTTTGTTAACGATGTGACCCGCGATGAAATTTCGGAAGGCGATCAAATTCGTGACGTGACATATATTCTTGAAAAGGAAAAAAGGAAAATCATGTGTACATGGAAATTCGCCGGTAAAAATGATAAATGATCATATCCGCATGCGTGAGTATTGATCATGCATCAGATTTATTATCGCCAACGCAAGCATTTTCATAAATATATTAGCATATCCCAAGAGCTCGAAAACATCATTAAAGCAGCATAATCGCGCAGATGCGAATGGTTCTCTGTACTACTCAGTTGCAAAATTTGTTTGTGCATTATCACGTAACTTTTAATATTAAAATCGATAGCAAATCAATAATAAATAGATATTGAAAGTATCACGTATTCCCAGATCAGCGGAATATTTATACACGGCAATGTCCGCGCGCAGTGTCTACATTTTATAAATAAATAAGTTAAAATAAAACTAATTTACATGTATTTGCGTACATTAATAAAGAAATGCTGCATGATAATACATATAGTCATAAATCTATCTTGTTTTATTTTGAATACACTGTTGTTCCATCGATTTATTGCGATAATCGCGCCTTCCAAAGATACGTAATATTTCACGTCAACACAGATTCGCATTGTGTTTAAAGATAGATTAAGGTAATCAATACGTTAATGCAGGAGTATATATTTTGTTACGATGTAAATAATATTCTCATGTTGCACGACATGTGCAATAAGCGAATCAAAATTATTTGCGAGTCGAATATATTTTCATTATTCCGAAATGATCACTTAAAATGTTAAATTTGCCATTTCATATAGGCGTGGAAAATTAATATAAGACGCAAAGTTCACTGCACTTCATTATCGTTATAACTATCGAAAAATCAAAATTCTTCCCCGAGAAATATTATATCTCTCTCTCGTCTTATATTATATTATATCGTTAAATATTGCTTACACGCTAATATTATTTTCTACTGCAGCATCCGCATTCGCCACGCTCACTGTACCGCCGTCATCCGCCGAGCTTGATGTGAAGGTTTTGAAAGCGTAGCTCTTCACATCATTGTTGTTTCCAAATTCTGCGACTACATTAGCATTCGTATCGAGGAAGACGTTCGATGAACTCTTTTCGGAATCGCTTTTGTTTTCGGATTCCGCAGTTGCACTTGAATTTCTATTGGTTGTCGTATTCACAGATGCATTTCCGGATTTATCATTCCTCTTCGAGTCAGCGGATGCTTTAGTATCTGTGTTCGCCGATGCATTTGTTGAATCATTTTCGCAATCGTCTTTTCCATTGGACTTTGCAGACGTGTTAGCATTTACGTGTACGGAGGCGTTCGAGAAATCTTTTCCAGATCCATTTTTATCTTTCAATTTTGCAGCTGCTTCAGTATTCGTACTTGTTGATGTGTTCGATGAATTCTTTTCGGAACTATTGTCTCCGTTGGATTTCGCTGCTGCTTCAGCGTTCGCACTGGCCGATGATTTCGAGAATTTTCCCTTTTCCGATCCAGCTTTGCCTTCTGATTCCGCTTCAGTGTTGGCATTAGCGTTTGCGGCGGCGTTCGATGAATCGTCTCCAGATTTATCCTTCTTGCCTTCCGTAGACATCGCCGTATTCGCTACATTCGATGTGCTCTTTCCGACAATACTTTGTCCATTCGAGTTTGCGGATGCATTGCCGTTTGCATCGACTGATAACTTTGATGAACCTTTTCCGGATTTACCTTTGTCACCCGCATCTGCCGACGCGTCAGCATCCGCAGTCGCCGATGTGCTTGACGAATCATTTCCGGATTTACTCTTACCCAATTCCGCGGTCGCGTCCGAATTTGCTCCCGCAGTCGCGCTCGATTTTTCTTTATTATCAGATTTTTTGCCTCCTTTCTTCGATTTGTCATTCTCCGAGTCATTTTGCGAATGCGCTGAGATGCTGGCGTTCGTGTCTGCCGTTGCACTGTGTTTACCATTTTCTGCTTTGCCCTGTGCTTCCGTTGCGCTATTTGCTCGGGCGGACGATTCGGATCTTCCTGCTCCGTTCTTATCATCATAGTTGCGATCGTTGTCCTTTCTTCCGCCAGGATTGGAATTTGCCGATGCTGCAGCATTTACAGTACCCTGAGCGGAAGCGGCACTCTTCTCACTGTTGGCTTTATTTTTTGCGATGCCCGCTCCGTTTGCGTTAGCAGGCCAAGTATTAATCGACTTCGAAAGTACGCCATTTACATTTGATAAGACGGCAGTGATTCCTTTTATATTTTCTACTCCATCAACTTTTCCTCCTTCACTAGCACCAGCTTTTGCACTTGCTCTTCCAGCATTCCTTGAATCTGTATCTCCTGCTCTTACACCTGTGTTTTTTGTTTCAGCACCTCCTGTTCCAGTACCTCTAGAATCTGTTGCTCCATTACTTCTTGTTCCATAACTTCCTCCTGCTCCGGAATCTTTCGCTCGGGAACTTCCGGCTCCGGAACTTACTGCATCAGTACTTTCTGCTCCGGAACTTCTTGCTTTGGAACTTCCTGCTACGGAATCTCCTGCTTCAGAATTTCCTATTCCAGAACCTCTTGCTCCTGTGCTTGCTCCTGATCTAGCATTTCCTATCCCGGAACTTTTTGCTCCAGAAGCACTCGTTCCAGAATCTGCCCTTCCAGAACCTCTTGCTACATAATCTCCCGTTCTGGAATCTCCTGCGCTTTCTAATCCAGCATTTTCTAATCCGGAATCTCCTGCATCTTTTATTCTAACTCCTCCTATTTTTATATTTCCTAATCCAATATTTCCTACCCTGAAACTTTCTGTTCCAAGATTTCGTGTTCCAATTCCTCCTATTCCTATATTTGCTGATCCAGCATTTCCTTGAACCTTCCTGGAACCTCCATTCCTAGAACTTTCTGCTCCATAACCTTTTGCTCCATAACCTCCTGTTTCGGAATCTCCTGCTCCAGAATTTCCTGCTTTGGAATCTCCTGCTTTGAAATTTTCTGCTC
>JAHMML010000040.1:790010-829414 GCA_020341155.1 Eciton burchellii
TCTACTCCGGAATCTCTTGCTTTGGAACCTTCTGCTCTGGAACCTCCTGTTCCGGAATCTTCTGTTCTAGAACTTTCCGTTCTGGAATCTCCTGCTCTGGAATCTTTTGCTCCAACTCCTCCTATTCCTATATTTCGTGATTCATTTCCTACTTTGGAACTTTCTGCTCTAGAACCTCTCGCTCCAGAACTTTCTGCTTCTATTCTGAAACTTGCTCTGAAGTTTTCTGCTCCAGCTCCTCCTATTCCTACACTTTCTGATCCAGCATTTCCTACTCTGGAATTTCCTACCCCATAATCTCCTGCTCCACAATCTCTTGCTCCTGTATTTTCTGATCCAGCATTTTTATTGATTCCGACTGTATTATCTATTTGAAACAAGACTAAAATATTAAAAATATACTAAAATGGTAAAATATTATTTTACCATTGTTACATTGTTATCTATATGATACATTATGTAAAATATTTGCTTACCATGATTGGAATTCTGCTGTGACTGCTTGCTCTTGGCTGAATTACTGAGTGTTAAGAGATTCTCATATACAGACATCTACAATAAATGGTAAAAATTGCAATTTGGTTTTGACGGTAAAAATATATTTTTTCCCTCTTTCTCTCTTTCTCTCGTCTCTCTTTTTTTGACTATATATATTGATAGATTGGTTACTACCACGTACGGAAAGACATTACGTTTATATCGTGACATTATTTAAGATTAAAGCATAAGCAATCAGACGATATTTCATTAATTCTGAATGTAATAGAAATGTGCATTAAAAAAATATATTTGAACGTACTAATCCATTATGCTTGTCCGTATTGCAATCGTTGTCGTGATTCTTGTTATCGCTACCAAATATACCATCAAGAAGGCCACTAGGGAAAGCAACCACCCATGATATGGCAGTTGCTAGCAGAATAATAATAACCTTCATGTTTCCCAGTACTTGGAAATACTGATGATCGCAAAAAATAATTTGCTCATTTTATACTCTATGTCGCAATTGTGAAAACATATGCAGCCCATATTTCCATCTCGTTGCGAAATTCATTTTTCTTAAAAATGTTATCAATCTCTCTGTCACCGGCTACTATATGTCTCTGTAATCGCTGCAGACACGAACTTTATTTCTACAGATGCCCTGGTTGCACGTCGGTCACAACAACATGTAAAACGTGTACATGGGTATATAAGATGCCCGATGCGAGAAGTAAATGTAAGTTTGCCGTCAATCGATCATCAAATGCAGACAGATTGATGGCATTGTACTTCGTCATTGTCATAATAGCACAAATATTTCATCATAAAATAAATTCTATTTTCTTCAGAAAATTATAAAATATGTTTGTCTGAGACGTTTCCGCGACGCGATGAAAATGTAACATCCAACAAAAATGTTAACAACAGGCGAAAGATACATCACGGGATGCATGACAGTAAGGAGGGGCCTTTTCAATTTGTCTATATTGCTTAATTGATAGCACGCGCCAATAATATTAGAACATCAAGTCCTGAACATTGATGACAACAGAACTCGTATTTTGCTTATCACGAAGAAGCTATGCTCCTTTTTATTTGTATTTACGAATGAATCGACAAGGAAATACATGTTCCATTTGGTAGTAATTGTTGATACTGAAGTGAAATTAACAGTAAAAATAGCATGGTTTATTTTAGGCTTATATTTAGGAGATACAAACTCAAGAAAGGATGATGCAATATAAAACATAGAATACTAACAATTTAGAAAATTTTCCTACTACTCCTGGAATCCTTCACACAAGCAATTGATTGCAATTGCGTAAAGCGGTTCGATGCATCGCGAATTCTTCGCGAAACAATCTCTCGCCGTATTTTATATTGCTGATTAATTTCGTTGCACCATGTTCCTGCCGCGATAAGGGAATCTCGAAGTTCGAAGGTAAAAGTTCAACGGGACATCCATATCTTTACGCCTCTGACCTGGATCTATTTATGGGCAAGCGACGCAGCTTGCAGAAAAAGGGCGCTCATTTCGCGCCTGAATCAAATCGAAGTATCGGATCGCGCTCGCTGTCGACATTGTCTCATTGGCGAGTTTTTGAAACCGGCGACGAAATGGCCGTGAAAAGAGAGACCAAGAGAGGGAAACCGGCTTGTCTCAGTCCCGAGTATATATGCACGAATCGCCAGTTGGGGAACCCATCTCGCTCGCGATGTCGCCGATGTCTTAGAATATTAGCTATTTTCCGGCCGGCTGCGTCGGATAAAGCCGCTCGTTTCTTTTTCCTTTTGCCCGCCCTGTATCGCTACGCTTCTATATCTCACCTGTTCCCCGGAGAGAAGGCAAAAAGAGAAGGGCTGCGGAACGGTTTAAGAACGGCTTGGCGGATGGAGAACGAATTTGCGTGGCTGGTATCATCGTGATGCTATGCAATGCATAATTGCGTACGTCCGCGATCTAAATCCGCGCGGGAGCTTCGAAACGGCCGATGTCCAATGCTGGAAATATTCCGCGTCCCACATATAACGGTAGAAATACTTCGCGATATAAATATACAGAATGAAGGGAAATACTGTTGGAGCAACTAACGATCGTTGCGCGCTATCCAATCCGTCATAAATAAACGCGTATCACTCGGAGAACGTGGAAGCCTCGAGCGTCGTGCGAATATTTTTAGACGGGATGCCCATCGATTCGAATAGTAGATACAAAGTACTGAATACAAAGGATACGAGCGAAACGACCGGGCCGCTGCGGGCGATAATTGTGCGCCGCACTTCCTGCAAACGTAATAATTCACTCCATGAGATCTATCCCACGGATCTTGAAGGAGCACCTCCCCACTCTCCGTTGCGCCATCGATAAGTTCCGCGTGTGCGTTCTTGGGTGTTTGCCGAAATTTCGCGAGTACTGCGAAATACTCTCGGTCACGTCCATGCGCGAAAGAGAAACTCCGTGCCATCGCATATCGCGCAATTTTCGACGACAACGAGAACGTATCCGGGCGAGCTAAGTTATCTTCTTTCGCTCAAGACAGAAAGGTAACATCCGCACATCGCGCGGAACATATGCGTAAATACGAGTAAGCCGCGGCGATCGTAGAAGAAGGCTTTATGGGGCAGACATGTCGGATGAATCCGCAAAATAAAAGCACGACGGGAACGGAACAACGCTGTTGTCTGGACGTTATCCGAGCAGGAGCGAGTCAGATCCAGAGACGTTTACCTGAATCGTCCTGTATCTGATCCAGTTTCGTATGGTGGATGTAAAGCAGAACTGTTCGATTTCCATCGTTCTCCGTCGTCGGAGAACGGACTGTTTTCTTTCTTTCTTTCCGTTTCTGCCTCCGTTCCCCTCAGCGCAACGGGAGAAGAGACGGCGGATCATCGACATTTCGGTATGATTCCGCGAGGAGCCAGCGAGACGAGAGCCTTGCCGTTGAATGAGCGCGATCGCGCCCGCATTTGAAAATTTAATTGCACAGCGCGGGGAAGGGACACGCGAATCGTGCCGGAGCCTTTAAACTTTCATCGCGGGTGGCTGGGATCAATAATCATTCTCTCCTCGCGTTGATCCCGAAACATGAATTTTAGCAGATGCACTTTATTTCATCGCGGCCGGCAATAACACCGGCCAGCTGCGCGGACTTGTGTGTTTCCAAGTGCCGCGGAGCTTCGTCCGTCGTTTGCAGAGTTTGCACTGTAAATACACATTCGTTAAAGGATATCGCGAAGTACGTTTAATAACATTTCACAAACCGGAGACACGTTGTGTACCGTGCGTCGCGCGCCTGCTTACAGACGTAATTTAATTACAATAGATAATAACGTAGCAACGAGCAGGACCATTCCAGCACGCTGAAACAGCGTTTTACAAATGATTTCGGCAGAGAAGTGATGCTTCCCCCGGCCCGAGGGGCGGACAATAACTCTGACGCGAAGTAAAAATGCGGGGGAGGAATTGCACTCCGTGGGCTTGGCGGGGAAGAAAAAAAGAAAAATCACCGCCAGTTACTGAGTAAAGCGTGTACCTAAATTTTCTCAATTTTCTCGAGCGAATATCTCAGAGCTCCCAGTTAAATGTTTGCGTCCAAAAAGAGAGAACTCGTCTTTGAAGAAGATTCAATCCGCCTGCACGTGACTCGCTCAAAATCACGAATGATTCTATTTATTCTATTTATTTAATTATGTCTAAGTAATTAAGTACATTACTGTGCTGAGCTTAACGAGCTCGCGAATTCGATTCAGTGGTATATAACCGCACGCTGAAATGTCTGAGAGATGTTTGCGAGCGCGATCTGCACGATGCGTCCTGCATTGCGTGACATTTCAGTACTTTTGGATTTTCTATTGTAATCTTGATAGAGAAATTTCCCCGTCGTTATAATAAATGGTTTAGTAATTACTCTTTCTCTCTCCCCGCCCCTCTCTCTCTCTCTCTCTCTCTCTCTCTCTCTTTCTCTCTTTCTCCCTCGACATTGTCGAATTGAGACATGCAATGCAAGTGTCGCGGCAACGCGCTCGGTGTCGAAGGCCCATTAGACACGTGCGTACGCTCTTGGTAAGTATACACTGGTACGGTGTGAAAGCAATTAAAACTTTCTTGCGTTTATGCCCGCGGAGAGGCTGAGCGCGCCACGTTGAATGTATGCCGGCGATTTCTATTCCGATTCACCGTCGATTCGTATGCAAAGTAATGCGTTTGGAAACTCGCGCGAGACCGGAACGGCTCCTTCGAATTAATATTGAAATCGGCGGGCTGGAAAGAAGAAGGGCTCGCACGCGGGTTCCCGCGTTTCCATTCATTTTCAATTTCATCGGGAAAACAATCGGCTTGATAGCGAGAGATGAGAGTGACCGTAGCGGGATCGATCGAGCGGAATGATCAAGCGGAGCGATACGGTAGCGAACGTGAGATCTGACCGTTTCGCAAGAAGCCGGTGCCTTCGAGGCACCGCCGAGGTAATTAAGGATCTTGATCGGCCGTTCCGTCAAATAAAAATCAATCTGCATGCAACGAGTGCGCAGGGATACATCTCCTCGTCCGGCGAGAGTGCCTCTTTTGGCGGAACGTAAATCACAGCGCTCCATTGGTCCCGCAAGAGCTAATTAATCCGCCGGTGATAACAGGCTAATGAATCTTGCCTCAAGTTTTGTGCGGGACACGCAGAAATATGCGATCCCGCGGCAGCGGCAGCTCCGCGAAAGGGAATCTCCTGAATGAGGAGCGCGATTCGCCGGGGCGAGGATAATAATTAATGTCGTTTACGTCGCGAGTTTCGTATCTCCCGGCGGTATTCAGCCCGGGACTCTCATTTATATGGGCAATATCTCGGCTCGGGATCGACTCGTTGGTTACTCGGCGAGAGGCGAGAGACGCGCGCGTATATACGCACGCGGGAATACATAATGCGCGTCGTAAGAACTCTTCGATCGATCATCATTCAAGCGGATGAACCCGCGATTAACGAGCGCTTGCTCTCGCTGATAAATGTTACATACGTGATTACACGTAGGTAAGCGCGTATGCGCGCGGCCGAGCGAGATGAAAACGACGCTCGCCTCGGCTCCGAAAGGCGAGATATGCTTCAGATTATTCTCTATGCGCGGGACGCGCATCGTCAGCTCGTCCAAGCCCGCGCGGAGGCTCTTGGAAATTTCGGTATTGAATGAGAGAATAGAAGTACTCAGAATCCTGATCTGCCGGCGATTCACGGCGACTTGTTCCTGCCGCGCGCGGTATTATCGTTGATTTTTCAGCCTCGCGTAAAAGAAGACGCCATCGCGAATACACGACAGCTCGACAGCTCGAACTGAAATAACACGGCGGAGATAATCGAGCAAACACTCATCAGCGGAACAATCCCGCGGTATGGATATTATTGTAACACACGACACGTATTTATCGCCGACAATGTCTCGCGCTGCTCTTAGCGAGATGAAATTTCGTCGGCGAGCGAGAGGTATCGCGAGGCCGCAATTAAGTTTGCGTTGCCTCTCAGCGAGCGGAAAATCGCGTCTTAGCGTTACTATGTACTTTTTCCTGACACACGTGGCGCCCGGCAAAAAAATGTAATACTCTCTGACATGACGTTCTCCTTGAAACGTGATGATTGGATGCTCACTTGGAAACGGAACAGTTTGCGTTAGCGTGCCGCGGGAATTGTCAGTCGGGAAACGACTGCGTCGTTGCGAATCGCGCAGCTAACGTGAATGCGGAATTCGCACTGTCGCCTGATCCGTCATACAACTTTGCGGAATGATGCGGCGCGGTCTCTGCCGCCGGTCTCGACAGACGCCGATCATACCGAGCAATAAGTATAATTAGTCTAATGACGACAGTTCCGAGCACAGCATCGGAAGTGCAACGGCGCACCGTGAGTACTTTTCGCGCGCACGCTGCAAGTCTCCAATATTTCGATATCAAACGCATCGCGCGGATAACGAGGAACGACAAATGGTCGACAAATCGTTCGATTGGTTATCGGGACGATATTTCTCCTCAACGATATTCCGCGGACGTGCACGTGTCGTCACGAGTCGTCCGCGAATTTCTAAGAGATGAGAAACGAGGAAGAAACTTGGAGAACAAAGCAACGACAAGGGAACAGTAGCTTAGTTATTCAGACAGACACGCTTGATGCCGATCTACTCGCTGTGACGAGTGAGCTCGCTGCACTCCAGCAAATGAAAATTCTTCACATATTTATCTTCTTTCATCTGCACGGAATGATCTCGCATGCTTCATGCGAGGCAAACGTGCATCTTCACACGTTGGACACTCAAAGTGCTTCAAAATAATTTCTTTAACCGAGGCGAACGATAATTTGACGGTTCGAATAGCCGAAAGAATTAACTGAATCGAATTAATCGAGCAGCATTGTCAGTGATCTTTTGTCGAACCGCGCTGTTATTCGTATTCCATTGTGTCGGTGTTCTCGCTCGATTACGCACCGTTTGGCATTTTCGTTCGCTCCGATTGAGCCTTTCTTCAAAGAAATTTCCATACACGTGCGCCCGGTGCAATCTACTCACGGCGATGTCCATCTTCTCGGCGAAGTCTATCGGCGCGTTTGCGGAATCTCATCGGCGAAAGTCCACGGCGACGAGAACGACACGACGCTTTAACAGCGCGCGCGTGTCGAAGCATACGCGCGTATCGAGCGTATCGCGCACGGCGAGCTCTCCTCGATTTAATTATTTGCGCGTTCTCGTAAATTTATTGGCAGCTCTGTATGCGGAAGGGCATTGTGCGCATCGAACGGCGGTATCATAAAACGCGAGATTAAGTGCCACAACAGCCACAAGCAGCCCTAATAAAACAGCAAGCCGGTCGATATCGGTCACTTATGCCGGCCGCCTTTTTTTCACGCGCGGGTACATCTTCGGCTATTTATTTCGTACACTTGTGTGCCTCACGCGTGTGTGCGCAAACCACCGACGTTTCCCCGAACGCAAAACACGCGCTTAGTTTCGCACGCTGGCGAGCTAAAATGTGTGCTAGAAGCGATCGCTGTCACGTGTTAATGCACGGTTATACGGAGCCACTTGAGCTTTAATGAGAGGACCAATCCCGCAAATGTTTGATGTCGGTTGTGCAAACAGTCCCGCATAAATGGCGCCGCGGAACGCCAAGTTATCTCCGACATCTTAAGCCGCGAGCGCGACGCGATTCCGTCAGCGAAATTATAACGTCGCGGCTAACTCGGTCGATCTGTTGGGCAGTCTGCGATTCTCTCGCTCGCCGTTTCTTCCGTTTCTTCAGTCGCGCGGATTCGATGCACGACTACTGTCCTCGACTGCGCGCGATTTGCGTGCACGCATAGACGCGTGCGAGCACGTGAAGAATGGCGGAGCGCGGTGACTAATTGCCGAGCAATAACGGCGACGACTTATCACGCAGATATCGTAATAGCCCGCGAAAGATTTACAGGTGGCTGGCAGCCCGCTTGTTCGACGATATTTTTCAAACGGCCGTTCACCCCTCCGAGGATTGTCCCGTTCCACTCCTCCACGTCCTCGTCCACTCCTTCATTCGGCTAATTCGCGCAATGTCATCAAGGGCTCACACCTTGCGTAATCGAGACGGTTCGAGCGGTTCGAGCTCAAAGCTCGCTCTTAACGCGAATAACGTCCGCTTTAAAATTACGTTATGCTGTGACGTTCGCTGCGAACGGAGGATTCCCGTATGCTGTCGCGCGCTCGCGACTCTGCTTCATCATTACGCGTGCACGCGAACGTCAAGCGAGGGACGCACGTATATAACGACCACCGTGTTCTTCTTGTCGGGGATGTTCGCGAGAAGAAATGCGGAAAGTACGTGCTGCTAAAGCTTCGTCCGGCAGATTGCCAGGAGACCATCGCGCCAAGCGCGACCCCGCGATCGGAATTCAAAGGAGACCGCGGCCGTTATAAGTTCGCCGCGAACTCTCATCAGACTTTAGCCATTGCGTTCTATTAATCGTGAGATCATTACGAAAGAAAGATCGCCCCGACTTACCCGTCGCGAGACGAGAATATTAACGATCGCGCTTCGCGGATAGGATGACGGGTGGTTTAAATGTTACGCGATCCGGAACACGCTCGGAAAGAGAACGCGCCTCTTCAGGGACATGCTACCATTATGCGGTCCGTGTCACGGTGCATCTCGAATCGATTTGATTGAATCTCAGTGAAAGCAGCCGCTCGCAGCGGTCTTCGCAGATCGCGTCGAACGGATCCGTCTCGCCGCGCGATTAATCCCGATCGTGAATCATTTACGTTGCCGCGACATAATCCGGCGTGCCGCAACGCCGGGTCTTCGAGGTGTAATTTTTCAACACAACGACGATATATCGTAATAAAGATATCCCTCTACTTAAGAACAGATACGGCGGGACGGGATAACACACTCCGTGGAGGAAAATACGGAGAGTTTCGGGGTCGTTTTACGGGCGTTCGCTGCATCTCGTTAGACGGAGATGCTGCGCTTCGACGTTCGCAACGACGCCGTTCCATGGAGGATCCGCGGATCGCTGTGAGGATCGGTGCGATTTACTGTCTCGCGATATATGTCGGAGCTCAACACGCTTCTCGCGATCCTCCTTCGGTATTTGCGTCCGCTTGGTCTATAAAGATTTTACGAGTCCCCGCCGTCCCTGACAGCTGCGATCCCTTGGGGTCCGGCTGGCCAAGTTACCGCGCGGACTCGCAAAATTCCACGTACGCTACTTTGGTCAATTAATGCCAATCCGCGTGCTTTATTAACCTCCGTTTGGCGTTACTCGTTCGCCTCGTTACAACCGTAAATATCGTCCGCCTGCATCGCGCACCTATCCAGTTCTGTTATACCTGTTTTAACTTCTAACTCATCCTTGCGCGCGCGTGCATCAATCGCCCGTGCGTGTTAGAGTTCACTCGGAGCTGGCCCGCTGCGATATTTCATGAGCCGGAGCCGGCGCGCGATGCAAGAAAGACGCCGCGACGTCGCCAGAGGCTGAAGTTCAGCCTACTTAATTCTCGGCCGCGCCGAGGTAACGCCCGGTGTAACAGATCTGTTAAGTGGCGGTTGTGTCAATTGGGTTAACTCGGCTGATGGTTGCTCACGGGATTACTTAAACAGCCATTACGCGGACGCGGATCTCGGAAGCGTCTCTAACGTCCTGGCTTTACGGTGTCCGCCGAGTTTAAGACGGTCGTCCGGTCAAACTAAACGACTTCTCGCGAAACGATATACATCCTCGGCCACGTGTTCTTATCGCTAATCCGCGCGGTTCGTTACGTCTTTGTGGTGTCTTCGATTTCATATTGATTCAAGGCGAGCGAGTGGTCGCCGGGTGGTCCGCGAATCTTGCCTCAAATCTTGCTCACCTCGCGCCCCCCCCCCTCTCTCTCTCTCTCTCTCTCTCTCCCTCTTCGTTCATCGATCGTTTGACGAGCGTCTCGTACTCGGTTCGTGTCTCCGTTATTGGCATCGTTAAGTGAATCGCGCGCGAATCCGGATTACAGAGACACCCTCCCTAAAGACCCAGCGCTCCTTCTCTGTCGCGATCCGGATTGTTTTCTCTCCGAACCATTCGACTCTGATGACGTTCGGAGGAGTAATTTGCCGGAAACTTTATAGTTCTCTCTTTCTCTCTCGCTCTCGTGTGGCCGTGCTACGTGCGGCACGCGACAATCGCGGAGACAAATGTACGTCTTCGAAGAGACGGCGCTCGACTTGAAGCTCCGCGCGTTCTCGCGGGGGATTCCGTCGTATTTTAGCCGCGGGATGGCTCGCGATAATAAAATCTCCAAAGTTTGTCACGACGCTAGCCTCCCCCCGGCGTCCCCGCTGCTAATTGCGAGTGGCTCGAGTTCGCTCGCGGGAATTCACTTATCGCGATTACGCCTCCGTGTACGCTCTCGCGCGCGCCAGAACAGTATTCGATCGATGCGGTCTCGCTCGCGTTGTTGTCGTTACGCGCCTCTGCGCGCTATTGTACGAATGATGATCAACCAGCTGATGATAAACGGTGCGTAAAAGACGGTCAATTAACCCAGGCAACGCTCTTATAAGTCCAACAGTCGATTCGATGCGCCAACGTTTGCACGAGACGCTTCCACGAGCCTCTCTTCTTCGTGTTTACACGCGCAGCGTGCAGCTTTCCTCCGGTATCTGATAATGATATATTAAAAGGCGAGATAAAATTGGCAGCGAACCCGCGTCCGGAAATGCCGGAGCGTACTTATGAATTATCCGGACCGCTGCACGTCCGCGTTCGATCGTGTTCGCTTCGGTACGCTCAGATACGCGCCAGTCGAGCACGAACGAGCCCGCTAGCACGCTGCTTTGAAGTCGTTGTTGTGCACAAAGTCGGCTTCGGTCTTCACGGGGTGTCGTAATCTGAATTATTGCGCCTTACCTCTGACACGGGATACGCTCGCCTGACTGCGATCGGCCGTTGAAACCCCGGCGGCTTAATTAATGGCGCGGCGTCATGAACGCGGCGAAACCTCGCGCTGCCTACGCCGGCAATCGTTAAATTATCACACAACGACTCATTAAACGCCCCCCCCCCCCCCCCCCCCCCGATAACGATGACGGAAGCACCCGCGCTATGTTGCATCCTGGTCGCGACCTGGCATCGCTCGCGATCTTGCGAGCATTTCCGTATTCGCCGATAACGAGGCTTCCGCTCGAGAGAGCATCTTTTCGACGCGGACCTCCAGAAGGGATCTTACGTTCAGACGTACTCTTCTTCGTTGGTTCTCTCGGTATGGTTTGCGACACGGTAGATTCGCAGGGGTCAGCCTCGCCGGTCGTCATTGTGCCAGTTGCATCGGCGCGGAGTTCATGCGAGCGCAAGTCTCGCGAATACGCGCTACTTGGGCTTCGCGCATGCGCGCCATACAGGATAAATCATCTCACGTATCTCTGTCACGTAAATAGTTACCATACTACTCGACTTAATGAACTCCTAAGTCCGTACTAAGCCCGAAGTGGAGCGCGCTCTCGTGCCTTCATTTACGAAACCGTAGCCGTGTATGACGGCGGGATTGCGGAAGCGCGAAATCTAGAATTTAATAGATCCAGCAGCGCGAACCAAGCCCGCCTTTGACGCTCTTTCGAGCGTCGTTCGCCGATTAATTGAGTCCACGCGCGGCGCGTGTTCGCCCGACAGCGAAATCGCGCCGGGCAGTTCTGCGGAAACGCTCGTTTTTCGGATCTCCGGGCACACAGGCCCTTTGTTCCTCTCTCGTACCTCTCGTCGCATCTTTTCTCACGCCCTTTGCCTCCCGCCGCTTCGGTCGTTGCAACGGAGTCGCTTCTAGGTCAGTCTGATATTCAGGGAATCCGCGAAACGATTATCCGAGTGATTCAAAGCGCCGGACTTACGATGTTACCGAGAATCCCCGGCGAGAGATCGCTATCGCACGACGTTTGTGGCGCACGTAACGTTTCTCCTAGCATCTGCATCTCCCTCTCTCTCTCTCTCTCTCTCTCTCTCTCTCTACCTCTTTGTCCCTCGTTCCTCTCATCGGTGTGCCGCGCGATACGGTCAGGTTTTCACTGGAGGAGCCTGCGAGGATGCCACCTGATAAATGGAACCGGCTGAAATTTCAGCGATAGTCCCGCGCGTGACCTCTGACGAACCCGACGCGGAGCGTCGAGACGAAGCGCGCGTTCCGCTGTCGCCGCGCGTTCGCCTTTCGCGAAATCATCTCGCGACGCGATCCCGCGCGGCTCTCCCGCGACGGATTCGCGCGGCCGCGAATTATTCGCCTCCGCGAAGGATCGATGACTCGTCCGGCAGTCGGTAAGATCCCGCCAGCGGGATAAATATCGCCGTGTCAGCACACTCTCTCCCGCGTGTGTGTCCCCCCCTCCCCCTCCCTCCCTGCTTTCCCTCCTCTCCCCCTCACTTTACGGATCTGCTTATAATCCGGATAATCTCACGACGAATGCGGTGCGGATCGCGAGTCGCTTGCACTCTCCTTTATCGGGTTCTTAATTGTGCGCCCGCTCGCCCGGCGCGATACGAACCTCAGCGGCGTTCCGTTGCGTTCGACGTTTATCGCTTCTCGACCGAGAATGACGATTACGGTCGAGCGATTGTGCGCGGCATGCCGCTCGTATGTCCCGCCATCCCGCCGAATTTCCAGCACGCGGTTTTACGCGAGCACGTATGCGCTTTCGCTTGATTAATATATACGAACGGACGCTCTGCGAGCGGACGTTCTAGAACGGAGAGCGGGGTGCTGCTTTCCTCGCAATATCCGACGAACGGTGCAAGCGTATTGCACTTTGCGAGATGCGAGATCAGATACATCGTGCCGTCCGCAACTCGAGGAGAGCCCGAAGAGAGAAACGGACGATTGGATCACGTTCCCATCCTGCGGTTTATACTAACGAAGTGGCGGCCCTATTCTCGAATCCTACGAGGAGCAGCGCTTGTTTCGAAAGCACCTGCCGATGTGGACTTTCTCCCGCTTCCTCTTTTTCTCCCAGAGATATACTTTCTGCGCGACTTACAGCGACCGTACTCTCTCGCGTCGAAGGTTCTCCCGTGTTCCCTCTTGCTTGCGGCTTCAAATTTAATCCCGCGCCGCATCCGATTGCGACGCGTCTGTACGATCGTATTTCGTAATACGGCGGGCTCGATCGCGCAGATGTCTCGAGGACTTTACGTTTTTTTTTTCCTTTTTTTTTTTTTCTTGCTCAAACGATTCTGCGGCACGGTACGCGATTATTAATAACGATTTCATCGTGCTCGTAAAATCGATCTCGACTGTTCAAGAGCCGATAGCCACCAAAGTCCCGATGTATTTTACGACGCCAGTTTACGATCGCCGGCTGATCCGGTCGTTGCGTCATTTACCAGCCGAAACGCCACACGGAGTCGGGAGCTTGCTCGAAGAGACAAGACCATATCTTGCGAAACGACGTACACGGACAATCGTCTCCAACAGCTCGCTGTTTCAAGCAGCGTATAACGCGCGCCATCGATGCGTTCGACTCGATTAGACTCGCGGTCGCGACTTCTCCAAGCTGAAATTCTCCTCCGGGATGTCGAAAAACCGGAAGCGCGGGGAATGACTATCCGCCATGAAGATCCACGCTTTCCGCTTCAAGAAAAGTTGCTCCCCTGTCGCATTCGCGATTTCGCGCCTCGATCGTCAGGAGATTAAGGGCACGCGGTATCGGTAATTTCCGCGCGCCTTAAAAATTTACCGAGATCGCCGCCTCAACCCCTCGCTGATAATGTCTCCATTTAGCTCGATTGGCTGATGTCCCGGCCCGATCGGAACCCGCGACGCACAAGCGCGGATCGCGAGCGATCGGCGATAGATTCGACGCTCGATCGGATATCGAAGCTGCGCAGCAGCCCATCTCGCGCTCGCAATCACGCGCTGCGCTCCCGACGATGTAACGAGATCGAGCAAATTGCGCGACCACCTCGATGCGATAAGGCTAGAATCTCGACTCTGAGATCATTACCGACAGCCGTTCATTCGTCGCTTGATATCGGCGGGACGTGAAAATGCAGCGCGAATTACTCGGATAACGGTGGACGCGCGGATACGCTCGGATCCGATGCTCTCGATAACATCGAGTTCCCGATTCTCGCGATTACAGAGAGGAAACGCGCGTCGTACGAGACTCACGAGAACAGAAATTATTAAAAACCTGTCGCAATTATCGCGCGATTCGATAGATCGCAATACGCTGTACCAGCGTCATTTTCTGAGTAACTCGACGGCGATACTTAACAGCGGCGCAAGAATCTCGGCGGTTTTATCCTTCCAAGCTCGCGCGCGCGTAAGAGGATGCTGCGGAATGGACCCAGCTGATCGGAGGTTGCTTTGACAAACGATGGGAAAAATTATCGATGCCCGGCACACCGTCCATTGTCCCGTATCGGCAACAGGAACACGTGGTTCGAGTACAGTATTGCGTCGCGCCAACTGCAAAACTTTCTTAAGTAACACCGGAAGCCGCTGGGCGGCGAAAGAGAGAGAGAGAGAGAGAGAGAGAGAGAGAGAGAGAGAGAGAGAGAGCGGGACCGCAGAGTGCCTGGGAAGCGGATGGCGCCGTATTTCGTCGGTTACGAAGTATGTTACGAAGTAATCGGAAAGACCGAGAGAGATTCCGCCCGGTTCGCGCGCGGGAAACGGGAGGAAGGGCCGAAGGGCCGCGGAAGCGCGTTCGCGCGGCTGCTATTGCTCGTCGAAAGTTTCCCTCTAGTTCTTATCGAGCCTCGATGAAAACCATCGTTTAGCGTCCGTTGGAGCGGATTAAAACGGTCGCGCGCGCTAAGTGGAGAGAATAATCCGCGATCGAAGAATCCGCGGACGATCGATCGCGAAGGGCGAATCGATGCCGAGCTACTTCTCGCTCGCTCGCCGCTTCGCCGTCTCTCTTGCTCCGTCGTGGATCGTTGGCAGGAATCCACGAATCGCAAGAACGCGAGCGGATATCTTCAAACGGGATACACGTCTTTGCGGTACACCGGAAACCTCTTGTGTCTGTCAGGAGCCCGTGTATCGTCCGGATCTGCGCGGAAGCCATACATTATTAAAATATATACAAAGAGAATGTGTCTGTCCCGCTCGCGTATCGGATTATCCCGATTCCCGTGTATTACCGTTCGAGAGAGGTCGAAGGTTGAAGGAATCTCGGAGGAATCAGGCGATCCCATATGCGGAAGCGATTTGGAGACGGATTTTTCTGCCGATCGCGATTGAATTATGCGACGCGGCCGCGCCGAATTCGCAACGCGGAATTTATCGGGACGGGAAGCAGGCGCGACACGCGTAGCCGTATAGCGGTACGCATTTTTTGACGGGGCGCATAAATTTCGCCGTCGGTTTCCCGGCAGACGTCGTGCGCGCCTCTCGGTGTGCGGGCGACATAATATTTCGCCGTCGACCTGCCATAAAAAGCGCCGTTAAAGCGCCGTGGTTGCCGCGGATTGTCCGGAACGGCGAGTCACGAGCGTCTATACGAAAATGTGCTTGTTTTAATGACGGCGAATAAACGGCGGGCACTAGGCGGGGACTAGGAAATTGCACGGAATTTCTTTAATTAGATCGCATGCAAAGGAAGAAGAATGAAATGTCGAGGAGCGCGCTCGGCGCGCTTTCACGGCGCTATTTTCAATGGTGATGCCTTAATTGCTAGCGTTCTTAACTAGCGTTCCATGCCGGCTAACCAAGCACGATAGACAGAAAAATTGGGGCGCCGAAACGCCCTGCGCCGGTGCGTTTAATGGGCTTCGGTCGGAAATGAAATTCCGCTTGATGCGCGTTTCTTGTCTGCTTCGCGGCGCGAGTTGGTTTTGCAGAGAAGCTGCGGACGGAGCCGCGGATGGCCTCGGTGCTGTTATGCTGATTAAGCGGGACGAATTACGGAATCACGAAATTACGCCCGGCGGGCCAGGTCGCTGCGCATTTCCAAGCGGAAGACGGCCATCTCCCGCCCCCCTCCCGCCCCCCGCCCGTCAATTTTCATTTAAATTAAATTCATCCCAGAGTCGTAAATTCGGCCGTTCCCATTATCGCCGTCATCATTATCCAATTATAAGCCGGACCGCCGTGGTTGCCGCCAATCGATCGATCGCTCGATCGACCGATCGATCGATCGGAGGGAAAGCCACGCGCGGAAGCGCGCGTTCGCGTTGCTCCTCGCGCGCGTATCCTGACCTTTCGGTGCTTTCGAACGGTGCGGCCGCATCTCGTCGCAAGATTCCCCGCTTGCTTTGTACCGCTGCCTGCCCCTCCCCCCCCCTACTCTCCACCGCTCCCTCTCTCTCTCTCCCCGCGTCCCGCGGCGGCGGGAGCTAGCCCGTGAAAGATTGTGGGAGTCAAAGAGAACAAGAACTGCCGGAGAGTGGTATTTGTCGAGCGAGGCATAGAGATGCTCCTCTCTCTCTCTCTCTCTCTCTCTCTCTCTCTCTCTCTCTCTCTCTCTCTCTCTCTCTCTCTCTCTCTCACTCACTCCCATTTTCTCGAACGTACGCTTTTACGTCTTTCTCGATTTGCTCCTCTTGCCCTCCGAGCAAGTCCTCTTCTTATTCCACGGAGCCGATGGAGGAACGCGCGAGTCGTTACGCCTCGAGATGCTCGGCTTAATGGAAGGTTAAGGCACGCGAGAAAGAGCGTCGGAGCACGAGAGCGCAAAACAATATCGGAATGCACCGTCGTCTCGAGAGAATGGAGAAGAGAGAGCGAAGACGTTCACTCTCCTTCTACACGCTCCTCTTGCTCCTCCTGTTCGTCCGCGCCTGGCCTCTCCTTCCTCAGCCCCTTCGCTCCCAGCGAATAGAAACTGCACCCCATGCGCACCCCCGCGCGCGTGTAAGCGTGCGCTGTAAACTGTATCATGTGGGGTGAGCGCGAGGGGTGATCGTGTTGCGGGGTGGACCGCGTACGATCGGCGCACCGCGCCACAAATCAGGGGCCCGGAGCAATTAACAGCTCGAGCTGAGACAGTTTCCGAGCTAATCCGGCGACTCTGCGAATCCCGGTCAACTTTGGCGCAGCATTGGCAAGCAGCGTGAGGATGATCGGTGCTGAAGAGCTCTGGCGAACGAACGAATCGTCGGTCCCGGTAGTCGGCCGGCGCCTTCCGCTCGCTGCGGAACGTGAACGGCATTTGAAAACTGCCACGTGAGAGCCGCCAATCGATTTTATTGGCTCGTTCGAGCCTCGTCCGGACGCTTCAGGATGTAAGCAGCCAGCACACAACTGCTCCTGTTATTTACGAATTTTGCCGATAATGGCGTACCTGTATGGAATCGTCCGGATAAGTGCGCTGTAAACCTCGACTCGAGCGGAACGTGTCGCGATTCGCAACGCGGCTCTCGCACTCTCGGTCGCTTCAGGGTGTTCTTTCCGAGGAGGACCAGAAGCTCTAGAAATGCGGGAAGCCAGCGTAAGGCCTGCCTGCCTGCCATCACACCAGCACAGCCATTCCAGGACGCGATGATTCTCAAGGCGGATGAAGATTGCTCGATGTGTTTGTCTGTCGATTGGCTCGTTCGCCAGCTCGATCAATTTGCCGAGATTCGATCTCGGTGATTGTTGAAAAGCTTGGCAACCACTGCTAGAGATCGCGATATTTCCTTACACGTTGTAAATTCCTTTATCAGTACAAACACGTTATTATTTACCGTACCGTGAATAATTGCGCGAGCGCCGCACCATGCAGTCCGGCATTTTGTACGGCACTTTGTACGTTATTATCATGCTTCTATTCCGCGATGAATGCCACGGTACGAAGGCCGAAGCGTACAATTATCTCGCGCTTTCGAGTGCGAAGTGTAACGCCACTACGCTATTATGTAGCTATCAATACTGCGCATTAAAATCACCAACGCGTCCCCGCGCGCCGTTTGCACGCCGTTTTCTCAATATTTGTTTCAACGTGTGTTTAAAGGTTTCGAAATAATTGCGGTATCCTGAACGAGTATCTATTTCCGTACGTCGTATTAGCGAGCGATCGGTAGTCCACGATAGTCCCTTTCTCGTAGGCAACAATCTAACGAGATTGTTGATTTAACAGGAAACGCTCCCGACCACGATCGAGAGGAGGAAACGAGAGAAAGTAGAAAGAGATCATGACATCGCTGACATCGCTTTTCCTATTTTTTATCAAGCATGTGCTGTGAACGCCCGTGAAAAGAAAATCAACGCGCGATCGCAAAGGGAAGAAAGAGATAGAGAAAAACAAAATCCTCCCTTCACCTTCTCATGTTTTGCCTCATGTTTTCGCCTTAGCTGTCGTGCGTGCATGCGTGCGTGCGTGCGCGCGCGCGCGCGTGTTGTCCCATTCGTCGAGCCGATAACTCAGCCGGCGAGCGGAACCGCGAGGAAAGCAGGCGCGAGCGGAAGCGCGATCGAACGCCACTCATCCGAGATTCGTTCCAACGCCGGTCGCGTAACGGGGAACCACCTCCGCACCTCCGTGTGTCTAGGCGAGCGAGATAACGGCGGCGGGAGTTTGATAAACTGCGCTGATGCAGAGGCGATTCATCATCGCGACGCAGACACGCACGTCCCGGCGTTTTCGCGCGCGGGCCCGCGCGCACACCGAATGGATCGACCCGTCTGTCCTTTCGTTCGCGAGATCCCTCGCGAATCGCGAATCGGGATCTCAGGACCCGCCTCGGATTAAACCGCCGAGATAATCCGGCGAGATGCGAGATGCGGCCCTCGGCCGCTAACGAGTTCCGCGGATTCCTTTGTCGTCGCGGATCTCGCGCGCGAGAGCCCTCGCGCCCTTATTATCGCGCTTATTCTTCCCTCCCCCCACCCTATCCCATCTCTCTCCGCGCCGCGCCAGTGCAATTCATTCCCGCTGTCCCTGCGGCCTTTTTTTTCCCGCCTTTTTCGATTTGTTCCCCTAGTTTCGCCAAGTGTAGGGTTGATCGGCGTATCTCGGCTCCGCTGCGGCTTTACACGCCTCGGCGGCTCCGATATAAATCAAGCAAAAAGCCGGGCACACCTCCACCTCGCGCAGCCTCCGGCCTTCCCGGACCGCTTTTCCCGTCCCTCGTCTATTCCGGCTCTTCGGTCCCTCTTCTTCTCTCATCCTTTCTCTATCTCGCACTTGGTTATTTATTATTTCGCCGCAGCGAATATATTTATTATGAGTAATTGCAAGGAAACCATAAATAAGGCAGCGAGGAGCGCCAAAGCAAACGCGATTATCTGCCAGAGAGGGATGCGTGTCCGCGGTGGTATTCGCAGGGTACCGAATGCGGATGGTAATTATTCGCGCGTGTCTGCCGCGGGTAGCTCGCGGAAAATAGTTGCAAAGCTAGTTGCGAACGAGGGGCCGCTATACGCACACGTTTCCTAGCGTGTGTGTAAACATTAGCCCTTTTACCGAGCGCGGTTGATCTTTACGAGCGTAGCTGAGTCCCGCTTTTCGGCAGGCGCGTTAATTCCTGCCGAATGAGGCTACGACGATTATGAATGGCCTACCGTCGTCGGACGAGAGAAAGGAGCACCGAGGAGAGAATCGTCGAGCCATTTCTCAATTGGAACAAAGTGGAGAACAATTAAGGAATAAGCGGCGGCGAGATTACAAAGTGGAAACTCACGGGCTTAATGAAAATCTCGCTGCCGGAAAGAAATTTCAATTCAAACTCGACTCAACAGGCTGGCGCGATACGCGCGGCTCGCGTGGATGTTCTCTTTTTTTTTCTCTCGATCCCTCCGCGATTTTTCGAGCGCTAGACGTCGCGATGGTGTCGCAAAAATTCCGGAATACCGGGTAATTTCGGGATTTTACGAGCCACAGGCGAGTCGTTCGGCTTTTCGAGCCGGGCTGCACGGCCGTGTGCCGATGGTCGCGTTGAATCAGCGTCGAGTGTCGTTTAAAAATTGATTATCGGCTTTAAAATCGGATCGGGATCGATACCGATGGGTCGAATGTATCATCGCGACCGTGGAAACCGGCGACATGGCACACGCAATTATTAATCGCCGGCGCCCGTAAAAGCCTAAAGCGACAGATCGCGTTGCGCGCGCCAATCATTTTTTTATGTTACAGCGGATATTTAAAAATTCGCATGAATTCGGCGAGAAGAGAAAAATGCGGGCCATGTCGAACACGGGATCGTGTTCATTATGATGAGTTCCCAGTACAGCTGGGAATTCCGCGCGATCGGTATGATGCAAAAAATTATAGTCTAAAACTTTCTCCAGCGACCAGCCGTTGGAGCGAAGCGCGACTGACGGGATTTTAATCTGCGAAAGATATTAAAAGATTACCGCGACAACACGAGCGAGTAGCGAATCGCCAGGTAGAGCGAACGATAATTTGGAACGAGGATAAAAGGATACTGTCGGATCTGTCGCGATCGGGTAATGGCTTAATGGCCCCGTTTTTCCTCCAGCGAGACCAGACTCGGGCAAGTTCCGCTCGTATTAAGTCGGATAAAGGCTGCCGTTAGCAGTACCGCATATAACCGTACTTATCGTACTTCAGCGTATAATCTACAAGCGCACAGCGAATTAGAACGCTTCTGGATATTGAAATAGAGTGTCTGAATCATGTACTTAGCGAACTCATGTTACGGCATCGGCAATCTTCGAGGCTGTTAGTCTCCGGGGATATCTAATGCATCGCGTAACGCGTGAGATATACGCTTCTACGTGCGTGCTATCTGGCGTAAGTATTCTTAACGAATTCCCATAAAAATACACGACCAGCACGGGGTCCCTTTACGATCTTTTATCGCATTTACGATACCCTTTCTTGCGATATCCACGCTGTCGGAGACTACGAAATGTATAAAGGAGGCCACGCTGTACGCAGTGCCGTAACAGATAATGGAATCGACCGTAATGACTCGTCGAACAACGGCGGAACAGATCCCGGTGCGGTATAAAAAGAACGTTATTTATAATTGCGGCTTATCGCTCTGAATCGGCTCCCGAATTCGCCGATTCCGCGACAACGCCGTTCTGGTCGGATCTTTCTTTCTTTTAATCGGGCCGTAAAAGACCTAACGACGTCTCGACCGAACCCGTTCGTGTTTCCCGAACAGCGTGATTCGCGGAGTCCGCAATCGAGTAATTCACGGCACAGGTGGCACGTTCGAGTAATATTAAATTAGCATTGCGTTCGCCGCGTCGCCGGAGAACCGCGCGGCGCGAGCGTGTTCGCGAGCGAGACGCCGCAAACTGGTCTCGGACCGACGTTCGCGTTGATGATATCCGCGAATTTATACGCGAATTCAACGGCGAGCTAGGACAGGTCACGAAACTCGCCGCGAGCAGGAATTTATGTCCGACCGCGAAGCTGAGACGAATACCGCGACTTTGTCTTCCAAAACGATCTCGTCGGGGACAAAGAAGCGCCAGTCCGCCACTCCGGACGACTGTATTCCGCGTGAATTACCGGCGGCTTTGCGACGTGGAACCGCCGATAATAAATGGCGGTCTTTTTTTTCCCTCCCCTCCACAACAAAGTACATTCCCGTAAATTGAACGTGGAAGCTCTCGCAGCGGCGGCGAGAGCCTCCAAGCGATAGCTCTTCGGCTAACGCGCTTTAACAGATTGTAAAATGTATATTTAAGTCGTTGACGCCCGTCGTTGGCGCGCGGCATCGAACAAAGTGCTCCATTATAAGGATATCGCGCTTTTAACGCGTTAGCGCGCGCGTAATTAAAAAGGAAGCCAACGAGGGGCGCGCTATTTGTTCTTCGCACGTAGAGGGAAAACACCGGCGGCGGATGCATCTGCCGCGGGATTTATGCGCCAGGTCAAAGATATCGATTTCATTATCTCACACGTGCCGCGCCATTATCTGCACTTATTGTCCCGCATGCGTGACCGCGTGGCTCTCAACGCGCGTCGCCGTAATTCAGGAGTTAGCGCGAGGTCACCGCGCGCTTCCGGCCGCGTCGTCCGCATTCCGCATTAGCTTAAAAGGGTTTCCTACAGCCCGGCTCTTTCCTAAGAGCGGCCGGCACTCACGCCAATTCCCTCGCGTGACGGGGAAATCGCCGACGCTCAGCGCCGCGACGAGGAGATGCTTCCGGCGTCGCCGCTGATCCGCCTCGAATCTCCTCAGCGCCGCGACTCGCCGCGATCGGCCGCCATTTCTTCTCGCTCCGTCTCTCCTCTTTGCACTCTTCTTCTCCCTCCTTCGCTCTTTGCTCCTTTTTATTTGCGCGCGATTCGGCGGCTTCTTCCGACGCGCGATTTTTACGAGAGACGGCTATTTTGCCGTTTTCTGGAAGGCTCTCGCATGCGAGAGCAATCGCGCATCAATCTACCGGGCTTTTGTGTACGGCGAAACGCGTACGCGCGTTGTCGCTCCGTTGCCCTCATCCGTCCACCATCCGTCCCGCGCAGCCCCGAAACTATAAAAATACCATTCGCGCGGATCAAGCATTGTTGTTGTTCCGCCACGAGTTGCCGGTAGCGATGGAGCTCGAGCGCGACGCGCCCGCGAAATGATATATTCACCGAGCGATCACCACGTCGCGCCTGCCTGCCTCCCTCCCCCTCCGCAGTCGCGCCCCTAACAGAAACGCAGATATGTTTGTTCCATCATCTTCCCTCTCCTCCCCACCCCCACCCCCGAGGAGTCCGAGTAATTCGGGTTTGAATTTCAGTCCGACGCGAAAGTCCGACGTCGATGCCGATTGCGGATGCATCGCGGACGCGCGATACGCCGCTCGCAGACGCAAAACTTGAAGAATGCGACTGGCTGAAAAGGCGCATCACGCAACCGGAAGGGAGTCGCGTCCGCGACGATGAACGCGCCATTTCGCGCATCTTTTCCGTATTTCACGCCGGCAGAAACCTCGGCCCGAGCAACTTTCCACTCACACCTCGGCGGCACGTGCACGTTAATATAACGCGTTAATGCACGCGTTAATGCGCATGCTAAACGTTACGTAAATTCTGCAATGTGACACATTTTTATTTTCACGAGCCGCTCGCCTGCCGTAACTCGTTCGACTTGGAGAAGTCGTTGGCAAAACGGCACTTCTCTTGAACGGAGAATACATACAGAGGTACACGTACCTGTACAGAGGTTAAAAAAGACTTAAATAACGAGTAAATACTTCAAGTTGCGTAAATAAAGAATCTGAATTATACGCAGGATGGAATTTTTTACTTATGCAAATAAACACTTTTATTTATATATATAAATGAAACGTACTTGTAAAAATAAACATTTCCGAATGAAAGCTTTCTAGAAGATATTTATAAAAATATAAAAATATCTCCCTTGTATCTTTATCTTTAAAATGTTTTTACAATCTTATCATTTTGCAGAACGAAATGTATCGCGATACTCGTAGAAACATATCAATATAAATCGTGTTATTTCAAGGAATTCGAGTTACCGTAATTTCATCGAGAACAGTTAACTGAGAATCGTGCGTCGTTCTTGTTAACGCGCCTTCGATGATTCGCGCAATACCATTTATATTTCTATTTATTGCCGGTCCGGAAGACTGTTCAACAAAGATGAGAGATAACAAACAGTCTTTTTTAATCGTCAGATTACTTAATCTGTTATAATGTCGAGATAATCGCTCTAATTAAGTAACAAATGTGCGACCGTAGCTTCTCGCAAGCACTAATCTCTCGACGCTTGGTATTACCGAGCGATAACGATCTTCTTTTGTTTCGGCAACGGTTGCGGTTCAATCCATTGACTTTGTGGCTCATATTCGATATAAGCATCGGGAACATTCCAAAGATAGCATATATGAAATCCTTAACGGTTCTCATTCCGCGCGTTCGCATCGATTCGTTATTCACGTCGCGCTCTGTCCATAGCGTTCGCGTTTCTTTGCAAGCGCGCCGCAACGAGAGGATTAAACTATCGCGCCGTCCTTGTCGGCGGAAATGGTCCTACGTGCTTTATTCAAAACGCGAAATGTCTCGATTGAGACATGTCCGCGATCGTGGCCGCAGGACGCGGCCGCCATCTCTCTCTCTCTCTCTCTCTCTCTCTCTCTCTCTCTCTCTCTCTCTTTCTCTTTCCGCTTGGAGAACTGCCGCGCGAATTCCAACGTGTCTCCTCTCTCCGGTCGCCCTCCTCTCTTTCTGTTCCTCCAGGGCGAGGGTTACGTATCCTCCGCGCACTGAGTCGCGACTCGCCCCGTGCTCGTACGCGCATTCGCTTACGTAAGTCGATAAAGGTAATTAACTTGTCCGTTTTTAACGAACTTCCGGTGATATCGAGCCCGCGGCGACTGCTCGCGCACGCTTGCATCGCGTCGCTTGAAAAGCTCCGATTTCCCAAAGCGTTCGTGGTCACCTGGCTGGGATTTCTCTCTCTCTCTTTCTCTCTTTACTAACGACCATCGCAATTTTACATTCCGCCTCTTCGCGCCACGTAAATCTAATCTGCGTTCCTCTGCGTGCGCGGGCGATACTCGCAGGCGCAAGATCGGCCGATCGCGTCAATCTCGAGCGTTCTCCACCCTCGTGGCCGATAATGGAATCGCGGCTCGTCGCGAGATGCGGTAGATGAAGCTGCGACTTGCGATAGATGAAGCAGCCTGCGCGGGACAGTCCGAGACCGGCACTCGCATAATCGCTCGGATTACAGCGAGTTCTCCGCGCGACTGCTTAAGCGCTAATCTAATTAGCGGCCTGACACCAGCCCTTGCACGCGCACTTCCTCTTGCCCTTCTCTATTTCATCGTCGGGATGAGATGGACGGTTTACGCGTTTCGCGCGAATAAATAGCCATAGCCATCGAGTATTCCCGTCATTGTCGAACGAAGTCATTGACGCCCGTCCGAGATGTTCTCCGCATGCGAGTTCATCAACAAAATTGTCAACCGTGTGCGAATGCGAACGAGAGATCGTGCGTGAGTTCCTCGATATTTGCGAATGCACTCGACGCTGTTTGCTCGAGACTCGCTGAAGATCGCTGGTCTTTATCTGTGCGCACGGCGTGTACTTAAAATTTAAAACCACCGCACCGTCACTGAACGGCAATCAAGATTGGCGCTAACGAGCTGTCCGCCGAGTGCACGCATCGAGTTCGGTAACCGACTCAGATAGCGTCACTTTCAGCAGTAACAATTCACACTCGCGGATCCGACGTGAGGGACACTCTCATACGCATGCAATAATTATTTTATCTTATTTCGCGTCGCGTGAGTGTCGACTCGTATTCATTTCGCTATCTCTCTCTGCCGATGTCTTCTCGTTGTTCGACGCTACCGCTTCGGGAAGTACCGAAACGCGGGATCGAAGCGTGTCCTAATTCGAAAGTGCGATAGCGTGCCTCATTCGAGTTCTAACGATCCCTAAATATCGCTGATTGCTTCTCGCATAATTACGTCCAATTAACGTCGCGCTCGCACTCGCGCGTTCTATAATCGAACGGGAACATTGAGGCTTAATTGCTAGCGTACGCGTGCCGTCTCTTACACGTGCGTGTAATTAAGTCACTAGTTTACAACTGCTGAAATATTCGTGGCGCACGAATCGCGAGCGATTAAAAGCGATCAGCGAGCGGCGCAGCGGCGAGTAACGAGTTTCCCGAACGCAGCCTCCGCTCGGCTGGAACAATTAAAACTGATCCGCTTCGAAAGCCCCCGGCGATTGGCTCGTGATAAGACACGACGCGTAAGATCGTATCTGCTGCGAGCTTGAAATGAAATTCGTCGACGCGACTCGCCTTCGCCGGAAACACCGGCCGGGACATCAATTATCGTATTTGTCGCCGATTTCCGATACGATATCTCGCTTTTATCTTGGAATCGTGGCGAGATCTTCTCTCGAATGGAACCATTCGAGCTTGGGAGCTTGTACGCAAGCTCGATTCCTCCAGCGAGGAATCGCGATTCTCGCGTCCCGCGAAATCCGAGTCCGCCGTCAGAAATGTTCTTCATGGATCGAGTCGGAAACATAGACGCAATCTCGTTATCAAGCCCATCCTCCTCCTTCCTCTGCCTCCTCCCTTCGGGGGATAAAGTTTTCGGCTGACGGTCAGCCTAGGACCTACGACCAAGTTAATTCCCGTCGCGAACTTCATGCTCACACTCCGAGGAAAGTTCGAGGAGAGAAAAGGAGTACAGCCCCTCCCCCTCGTAGTCTTTAACGGCAGTTTTTCGCTCTTGTCGAATCATCCGCCGCGAACCGGCTCGGCCCGTCTACGCAATCGCGCGTGTCCGATCTCGAGCGATTTCGCGCGACAAATTTCGCCGCGCGGGGAAAGATCGTCGCGAGCGTACGAGAAGCGGGCCGATCGACAGACGAGATCTTCGAGATTGCGAAGACGACCGAGAGCGTCGACGGGTCGTTCGCGTGGCTTCAACTGTGCGTGGCTCTGCAGTTTCTCAGCAACGCCGGACGAAGCTCTCCTTCTCGGCCGTGACATTGAGCGCGTATCTGTCGCGAGCCCGCTCGCTTAACGGATCCGGGATCCGCTGATTAGGCTCGACAATCCGGCGCGTTTCCCGCGTTATCGCAGCCTTATTCGCTACACCATCCCGCCGCGAATTCAGACGATCATTCACTCGCGTTATCTCGCGCGCGCGTTCCTACGTTTATGTACAGTTATCCGAACGCTCGTTCTCGGCCTCGCGTGATAAATACTCGCGCGCACGCGCGCGAGCGTACAGGCTCGTGACGACTCGCCGCGCGGATTCCTCGCGGCGGAGGATAATTTTTGCGCGGGCCACCGGGCCCGCCGGCCAATTTCGGCTCCGCGCTATCCCGCCCGCGGCGATCCGCTTCGGATACTCAGTCGCAGCCGCGGCTCGCGATTATTCATCGGCTTTCGCGTCTGTGATCCGCCGTTTCGCACGCGCCGCTCGACACCCGCGGCATCCTCTCTCGTTCCGCTCGTTTTCTTAACATTTCTCTTCGTTATAATGAATTAACCTGCCGACCGCCTTCGCCGTCTCGGATCCGCGCGCTCGCGCCGAGCGAGGAGAGAACGAGCGAGTTCGCCGAGTACCGGAGCACTGAAATCGATCGTTTGACTGAAACGCGGTAATTGCCGTTGCAATCGACTCCTGGCCCGTTCGCGGCGATAAATCCGAATCGCCGTCGCGAGTGCAATAACTGCCTGGCCCTTTCTCTCTCTCTCTCTCTCTCTCTCTCTCTCTCTCTCTCTCTCTCTCTCTCTCACTCTCTTTCTCTCTGCCGAGATACATCCGAGTTTCTCATTATCTCGCCGGCGAATCCCGCGACGAGCGCGTATCTTGCACCCTGCGCTTTTCCCACGCATCGCTGCGGACTTTTCCCGAAATCGCGCCGCCGCGGCTGATTACCGCGCGGTTTTAATTACATAATCGCGGAGCCGCGAGGCGAGGAGCGAGGCGAGAGAGAGATTAGCGCGGTGCTGCTTCTGCGCGGAACGAAAGCACGCGCGCGTCAAACTTTCCGTCTCGCGTTATCTCGGCATCGAGATACTCGACGAGAGTTTCAAGGGCTTTGTGCGCGCCCTAAACACGCGCGCGCGCGTTGAGGAATCTCGCCTTTGATCGCGTCGAAGGAGGGAGGACGTCGTCCGGACGCGACCGGATGGAACTGAATCGGCAGCCGCGAGTCTTAACGGACCGGGGCGAGGGAGAGAGAAGCCGATAGCCAGGGAAGCCCCAGTCCGCGCTGAGAGAGAAGAAAGAAGAAGAAGAGAAAAAAAAGAGAGCAGGAGACATTCCGTGCATTGAGTTATTCGAGCGGCGGTCGCCGTTAATAATTCTGACTCCGCATGGGCGCGTATATACTTTTGCCCAAACGGTCACCATTAATTCACCATATATCCCGCGTGTCGAGGGGTCAACCTGTTATTTATCATAAAATATGAGGGCTCGTGCCGGCCGCGGCCTTTATGTAACGCTGCGCAATAAATCGCATTCAATCTGCCGGCGCGCTGCCGTGCAAAAATATTCGCGCTCGCTTTGCCAGACGCGGCCTCCGCCTCGCTCGTCCAGCTTGCTCTCCGCTTGTAGTGCCTAAAGCGCGTGGCTGCCTCATACCGATGATTTGATTAAATCGATCGGTCTCTCTCTCTCTCTCTCTCTCTCTCTCTCTCTCTCTCTCTCTCTCTCTGAATTAAGGTACACGAGAATACTTGATACGATTTTCTGGCGTTCTGGCGAGCGAGAAGCTGCGCGATCGCGTCGATCGCGGATTGTCTCGACGAGAGGCTGAGACAAGAGCGAGTACCAGTTAAAGCGATATTACACGGTAATGACCGCAGAGTGGTCCCGCGGAGCAGGCTCTGTCTTTCTCTCTCTTATGCGTGCAACAATGTAGTCGTGATCCGGCGTTATTAGCAGAGTAATTGGACTTTAAATGCCGTCGAAACTTTGGATCTTTACGATCCATAAAGGCACGCATTCGAAGCCCGGACGATAAATTGGCAGATGAGCCATCAAGCTGGTTCGTTGATTCTTATGCGTTCCTTATGACGGGGGCCCTAAAGCAAACAAACGACGAACGGGTAGCAGCCTCCGTTACGGCCTCCCAGGATTGTCGTTTCGTAAATTACCATAGCTACAAATAATCGTCGTTAACCCCCGAGCGCAGCCTCCGCTGGAGAACACGCAAGTGCGAGCGGATCCGGGATAACGAGGCGGCTGCCTGACAGGCCTGCGTGGATCACGTTACACCGCGAGTGGATCGCCATCCTGCCCGAGCACGGAAATTTGATGACGCGGATTCCCGGGGGAGAGAAAAACCGACGGACGTCCGAGAGAATCGATGGCGCGACGCGATGATCGATCACGCATCTTCCAAGCGCCGTCCGCGAGAGAGAAGGATACCCTCCAGAGGATACCCCTCCGGTAAATCTCCATTTTAATATATCCGGAGCGATTTCGACTCGCGGTACTCGGAAAATTCCATCTCGCGCCGTTCGCGCTGTTCGCCAACACTGCCGATCTGATTCGCCGCGATGCGTCCGATATCGGCCGGCGCCGGATATCCTTGTCCCGATTGCGGTGGCATTCTGGCCGGAGAATTCGAGCGATATTAAATTTCTCGGGACGAAAATATGTCGGCCAATCTGTCCTCTCGCGCATGGACACGCGGAAATCGGCGAGACGATTCCTCGCGCGGGTCAAGGGCCACCGAGAACAAGCACGAAACTCGATAATATATGTTCTCCGTCCTCGCGCGCGAAATATTTACGCATCTCCCTCCTGATTAATCCTGCATTTTTCGAAAGAGCGAGCAAGAGAGAGAGAGAGAGAGAGAGAGAGAGAGAGAGAGAGAGAGAGAGAGAGAGAGAGAGAGAGAGAGAGAGAGAGAGACAGAGGGAGGGTGGGCAGCACCGTGTATAAATATCACTCGGAACGGACACGGGTTGAAATATCCTGAAATCTGATTCACAATATCCTTCCTCCGCGACAGACGACGATCGGAAGCTTTTGTCCCTCCATTTTTTTTTCTCCTTTGGCTGAAACTCCCGACGTTCGGTAGACAACAGCAGACTACTATTACAAGTCAATAGGGCAATCCCGTCTCCCTTCTGTCCCCTCTTCGTCCCTTTATCGCAGGCCTGTACGATTTACGTGGCTATGAAGACACTCGGCGCAATTCCCGATGCGAGCTGCATCAAGCGGAAGCGAAGGGAACAGCCGCGGGATTTGTTCCCCATTCGTAATTTCGTATTCCCGTTCGATCCCGGGTTCGTCTCGCGCGCCCGTTCCGTCTTTCGCGAAATAAAGTTCCGATGAGAGACGATAAAATCAGATTGGAGAAATTCGCCTCCGGCCAAAGTGGGACGCGCGGTCGATACTTCCGGCGGATATCCCGGCGCTCCGCGCCGGTTGTCACATCGTCATCGATACGCGGAACGCGAAATTACATTTCAATTTCTCGCCGGTCGATCTGGACGGAGGACCGTGATCAAGAGAAAAGGAAAGAAAAAGGGAGGAGAATAGACGAAGGAGGAAAGTTGAGGCGGATCAAATCGAGATCGCGGGATTCTGGTAGCGTCATGTAACGCGTGTAACGGCGCGGCGCGCCGGGACGAGCGGTAACCGCTGATAAATTAATGACGACAACGATCGCCTCGCGGCGAATCCCTCACCGCGAGGAACATTGCCGATCTCTCGAGAGCGTTGCGTGGAAATCCAGCTGCGCGCGGCCTTTGAAAAATGAACGAGCGACCAACGGCGATTCCTCGCGCGCGTTCGACGCGCGCGCTTTTACACACGAGCGAACGAACCGACTCGCCGGCGATTTATCACGCCAATTTCGTGTCCCGTCTCTCATGACGCGCACGAGGACCGTTATCAATCGCCATCATCGCGATCCCTTTCGACGGGATCGATGACGCGCGGCCGCTTCATTAACGCGCCGGAAATCCTTGGCGGCTCGTGCACGCGCGACGACGGTTTACGGATGTAAACTCTAAACTGCGCGATGAGGGGAAGATAGCGATGGGTCGAGGGAGAGGCGGGGGTGAGAGACATAATTTATGAGAATTGCAGCAGGTGTCGGAGACAGCGATTAATTATGTCCGCGCGGAGGCGCCGCCGACTGCCGTTGAGTCGCGGGTCTTCTTCAGCTAAAGGGCATTTTCGTTTCGCCTATCGTCGGTGAGAGTTGGCGACCGACCGGCTTCTTCGTCAACGAAATCGTCACCGAAGGAGCAAACGCGTCTGCTACGCCGTGGGAACATCGGGCGAGCTGGAGAACACTCGGAGAACGCTCTCGCGATGTTAACTGCTGCTGCTCTTCGTCCCTTTTCTCTTCTCTTGCAGCCTTCTGTCCTTCCCGACATCCATCACCTGATAATTTCGGAATATCAAAGGTTCTGCTAGCTTCCAAGGACGTCTCGGAATCCGGAACGACATCCAGGTCTCGGGCGTCCCTTAATGTCAGCGGCGAGGTAATAAACGCGAACGACTTTCGCGTGAGCGAGCGACTTTTCGTCGACGAGATCGTCTCCAAGTTCTGAGAAAAAGACGACTCCTTGTCCGCGATATTGCGATTCCCCAAGTTACACGGAAGACCCTTCCGTCAAGTTCGGCCTCCGTCGTTCGCAAAAATGTATCTCCGTTGCGCTGGTCGGGACGCTGCTGGTCTACCGCTTCCGCCAACTTTCGAGAGGAGAGGCAAGTAAATCCGCCACGGTTTGACTTGGCGGAACGAATTTCCCAGTTGGAGAGACGCGAGCGGACACGATGAAATCGCAGTTATAGCCGAATCTCCGTGGCATTCATTATTACGAAGCCGTGCTGTATCGCGGGACTTGCCAGTCCACGGGAGAACTCGAGGACGACGTAACCGAGAACCTCGATACCGCCCTCCGCGTCGACAAACATCCATGCCTCGTCCTCCTTTTTTTCTTTCTCTCTCTCTCTCTCTCTCTCTCTCTCTCTCTCTCTCTCTCTCTCTCTCTCGTTGGGAAACGGTTTAAAATTTCATCGGCGCGATCGCAGGTCGAGCGCGGTCACCCGAATTTCCATAATGCCGCGCGGTGCGCCATGCAAAATCGCCCGTCATCGGCGGATGATTAAACGCGTGCAATCGTTGACGTTACAAATTTCCACTAGACGCGTCGCTCCGCGGCGGGAGGCGCGGGGATGGGTAGGGAGTGTGGGAGGAGGCGAGGGGCGAGGAGGTTAAGTTCGCTGGCGTTTCGCGACGGACAAAGATTAATATTTGGCCAGATGCGTTTCTCCTAACCGAACGACGGCGGAGTGACAGAGGGGAGGGGGGAGGGGGAGGGGGAGGACCTCCACGTGGCGAGGAGAGCCGTGCAAATTTCAAGCAGGGCCGCTCAAGACGGAGAACTGGCAAGGTGACTCGATGAAACGCAGCGGATACTTTAATAAGTCGAATTTATTTCATGGAAGCATCGCGCGTTACGTCATCGCCGCACTGACGTATCATGCATTTTATTCGCGGCGTGTTTTATCTTTCTCTTGCGTTATGACGCGGAACGACTGCAGATCCGTTTATTTGATCAGGTATCGTTTATCGTTCCGCGCGATCGTTCGAGATCAATCACGGCGCCTCGTGCGGTCTGCAAAAGGATCGTGAAACGGTCCCGAATTCTCGAGCGGAAATGCAGCCGCACACGTCGACAATGCGTTTTCCAGAACGCCCCGATTGCCCCCGCTGTGCTCGTGAAAATTCATTCCTCACGTGCGTCGCGATAGTCTAGCAAAAAGGAAACGGACGTGGCGGAAAAGAAAAACGGTCGGCGAACGATGTCGAGTGCCGCTGCAGGATTCCGCGTGACATCTCCGACCATTAGCGGCTCGCCGACCCCAGCGTTGTCTAAATGAAGTTTCATCTCTCGCGGACTCACGGGAAACTGAACAGAGAGGAAGTAGGAAAACCAAAACGGGAAAGAGAAAGAGAAAGAAAAAAAAATATATATATATAGAGAGAGAGGGGGGGGGGCTAAGGAGAGGACACTGCTGAGGGAACCGGCGCGAGTTTTCGGATTTTGTAGTATCTCGCGAGTTTCGCTACTTTCGAGACTCGGCCGTGTCGGCATCCGCTTCTGTCGGCTCTCGCTACAGCTCGCTACAGCTCGCTACAGCTGCCGCAATCTACGAAAGGCCAATTTGCATTCGGCGCGGGTCGCGTCGACGGCGCCGTTCGGGCGTCGTTTGAGTTAATTCGCGGAGGATCGAATTCAGCGATTGCCGCCGATTGAATGTTCAGCAATTTAATTCGACCGGTCGGAAAGTATGGAAGCTTCCGGGCGCGGGTTTCCGCCGTGATCGGCAGCCGTATGTGCCGAGAGCGGAGTGAAAAGCGATCGCGCGTTCGATAATTGCCGTCTGCCCGAAACGTGGCGCGATGCGTTTCGTAATTTAATCGGCCCGATGAGCCCCGCGGGATCGCGCGACGCTGCCGCAGCGCATTAAAGCAAATTAACAAGTGAGTCCCGCCGGGGGTCGCGAGGGCGCCCTTTATTTATCGCTGATCCAAGACGCTCGCTCCCTCGCTCCGGAGCGGCCGAAGATCTGCGAGCCGCTTCGCGCGCGATCGCGTAACCGCGGACGAAAACGGATGAAGAATTCGAGAGATGCGCGAGGGAGATAACCCGACATTCATACCGCCTGCTTCCCGCCGTACAGGGAGGGAGGGAGGGAGGGAGGGAGGGAGGGTGCCGATGCCATTAGCGCGCTTCGAGTTTCTCTCGCGACGGTTTCACTGTTACGCTGCTACGTGCGCGTAAGGAGAGAGACAGAGGGAGAGAGAGAGAGAGGAGAGGGAGAGAGAGAGAGAGAGAGAGAGAGAGAGAGAGAGAGAGAGAAAGGCGACGCGAATCGACAACGCTTGATTAAAACTCGCCGTGGAACTTTCTCCCAATTTGATAATTATCGACGTAACCGGGTAACGCGCTGGCCATGATATTGTATTCGCGTCGGGAAGAATCCCGAGAGTTCGCCCAAGTTATTATTAATCTCGCGCCTATCGCGCCCCGACATCTGGGCCGCGTTCAAAATTCCGGGACAACGCCTGCTTTTAATTAACGCGTGTACCGCCAGTCAGCCTTAATATACATGTACCGCGCGCGCTGGATGCATCGCGCATACGACATCGCCGTGCGGGAACGTGAAAATATTCGCTTATCGCTGATAATTCTCGATCGAGCGGCGCTGGATCGGAAGGCGCGGGCCATCGATCTTCCTCGCTCGCGTAACAGCCGAATGTCCGTGCTCCGCTGTAAATCATCCCAGCGAATGATGACGTGAATTATATTAATGTGGATGTCAACTCGATGCGTTTATCAGGATCCGCGCTGAACCGGTTAACATCCGGGATGTTACGATCGAGAGATACCATCGCGACAACATCGACTCCGATAATGCAATTCTTTCTCGCCAGCCTAGCCGTTCTAGAATCGCCCTCCCCCCTCTCTCTCTCTCTCTCTCTCTCTCTCTCTCTCTCTCTCTCTCTCTCTCTCTCTCTCTCTGTCTGTCTTTCTGTCCAATCTGTTTAAACGACGCGCGTGCCTCGTCTCGGTTTTCCTAAATCCGACGCGAGCGAGTTGCGTCCACACAAGATCGGCCGATAATTAATTGCTGACCGAAATTACAATCCGCCGCCTCCCGCACGCCCCCCGCGAGTTATTTATGACGCATAGCAAGCGGCCGATCCAATTATACCGGGATACCGTGGCGAGCACTCTCTCGGTACTCTTCGCAGCCGCGTCACGTCGCATCTCCCTGATCGCCGAAGGCGCAAATCGGCGCAGACCTCTTGACCCCCGGATGCCGATCCGCGGTGTTCTCGCGCGTTCTGTTGCGGCCGAAAACTCGCGAGGAAGCTCGACAATCGCATCGGTTCTTTTTACGGCCGCTGGTTGGAGCGCGGCGAGGAGCGGGCGTGCAATAAAGCGCATTTGCATATTACGGAGAGGAGGGTGGAGGGCAGGAAAAGCAGGAAGACAAGTATGAAGCGTGCGCGGCCACCTACACGTGTACACGCGCGCACGTGTGCGCGCGGGGAGACGCGCGGTCGCGGCGTTCTGCACATTTCTGCACTGTACAATTAACAATGGCGTGTATACGCGCGGCCGTCCGTTCGTGCACACGCGAGCGTGTAACGGATCGTAATGGTGCCGTGGACGGGCTGCCGTGACGGCTCCGTCATGTTTTGTCCCTAATCGAGCTTTTGCAGTGCCGCCGCTGATGACTTCGCGCCACCATGCAACCACGCGACCGAAACTGCTTCCCCGTTATTGCGAGGACCGGCTTCCTGGACCCGCCATCGCGAGTTCTCGTTGTCCGGTTATCCTCGTCGTCTCGACGTCATCACGACGCGACGAGTCCGCGACGAATCCGCGACGAGTCCGCGACGAGCAACGCGTTCCTCGAGACGTCCGACTTGGCGAACCGGTCGGATTCATCGAGCGAATCATTTCTTCGACGGATCCAACACGTCTGGATATGTACATATATACATGTACATAATCGTAACACGTCACTCGGCTGATTAGATCTGATTAGAATTTTCTCAAGGAACTCGTCGCTCGTCGTGACCGAGACGCGTGCAGAACGCTCAAAGTACGCGGAATATCGAGCGCGTTCCATCTCGTCCTCGCCGATATCTCAGCGCGGAAACGTCACGTGAAAGCGATCGGACGAAGGTTGAATTTCCCGGGTAAACCACGGCTTCGCGTGTAGGACGATTCTCCGTGACTCCGTCACACGTCTCAGCCGCGAGGAGAGGCTCTCTCGTTTGCCGCACGTCCGCCGTTAATGTTACCGTACCAACAGGCCGTCACGGTTTGCGGGTGGTCGCTCGACTAACGGAATCGATTCTCGCGGTTTTACCGCGGCACCGTTTATCTTCCCGCTAACGCGCCTTTTTATCCGAATCGCGGCAATTGCAGTCGGCGTCGCGGCTCGCGGCGATGTGACACGCGTGCTCTTTGATACCGCCATACGATATTCGAAGTGAAGCAAGCGATTGAGCGCCAACGGATATTTCTCTTTCCCTCGCTCCGGTCCCCGTTCTCTCTCTCTCTCTCTCTCTCTCTCTCTCTCTCTCTCTCTCTCTCTCTCTCTCTCTCTCGCGCGCGCGCGCTTTGCGCGTACGGCAATAGTTTCATATCGTATATACGTCAATTCGATCTCGGTACTGCCTCAACTATTTCCATAGCATTGATTCGTCCCCACCCACCGGCCAAGCTGCCGGTGGAGCAACGCGAGGTTCCTTTGAGGCTCAAGAGGGCAATCGATTTACTCACCTGGAACATTCAATTATACAAAGGGCGACCTTTTGAAAAATCGCGCGCCGCTCAGGAACTCGAACGTGCGGCCGGCGCGGCTCTCGCACGGCTCCGCAAGTTCCGACGGAAATAAACACGTGCTTCCGCGGCGATCAATTCGGGGCTCGGGCGTAAAAAGGGAATGACGTTCATCTCCCTTCCGCTTCTTCCCGTCGTCCCGGCGGGCGTCCGAGCTCGTTTCCAACTTTATCGTTCCCAGGCAAATTGATTCGCCTCTCCTTGTTTTTTTTCTCTTACCCTTTCCTCCCGTCCCGTCCCGCCCCGGCTCGCCCCGTGGGGTGAATATGTAAAACCGCTCTAAAATGAAATACGATCGCCGCGAGAGCGTATCATCGAGCCTAATTCCGTGCCGTGCTCGCAGAATGAGCTGCCACTCAATAATTCAGGATTTCCTCCGTGTTCGCGTTGTTCGACGCGAGCGAGCGGCGCTCAATCGTATCGCGGCGTGAAAAATCGCGGTTGCGGATTCGCGCGAGAGATAACACGGCCGCGCCTCTGTTATGTCGGGATTAAGGGGCGGCCGGTTAATCGCCTTTTGAATCTACACATTGCTCTCCGATGAAACGCACGGATCGCTTTGCATTTCAAATCGACCTTTTTGTCGGCCTAGTCCGCGCGGCTCGCGTGAATCTTGCAGGCCGGGATAACGAGGAAACGTTGGCGCGGAGCGCGCCGGGTTTGACTAGTCGCGATGATGGAAGCGGCGACGAGATCCGCTTCGAACCTGGACCAGTCGTAAAGGACGCTCTTCGCTGATAAATGCAGCTTGTTTTTGAGGGACAGAGGGGGAGACATCAGGAACCTCTGGCTTTCGTCGATGAAGAAATCAGAAGGATGCGGTCTAGTAGATCGAGTTAATTCGCTCAGTTAATGGCTCGAGATTGTGGCAAATTGCCGATTGAGGCGCATGCGCGCGCAAGTGCGAGACCCTGTCGGCTTCTTGGTTGCGGATTCGCGTCCGCGAATCTCAGAAACGCGCATATGATACGTTTATTTAGCGGGCGATCACGCGAGAATGCCGTGAACGTGAACAGGTCGCTTCTAATAGGCCGCGCGCTCTCGTAATTTATTCCGAGATGCATTGAACGGAATGGTTCGCACAGGTCCAGACTCCTTTCGTGCCTACGTGTCGTATGCGCTTTTACGGCTGCCGGCAAAAGTTCAGCGTCCCCGCGTCGTCGGGTCACGCTTGATTCCGCCCACGGTGATTGCGATTCCTCGCAGGATTGAATAACCGATCGATTCCGAACGCGACGATCAATTACGGCGGATTAAAGCGAGAGAAAGAGAGAGAGAGAGAGAGAGAGAGAGAGAGAGAGAGAGAGAGCCCGATAAAGCCATAGCCGGCGTTAAAGCCCGCCGATGTTTCGGCGCTCGGGGCGCGCTTCCTTCCGGAATGGAACATCGAAGGCACGATAGCGCCGTAACGCGCGACTCCCGCTGGTTGCACGACGCTAATTGCGAGCCGCGACATAAAAATGAAGCCTCGAGAGGGCGGGCGGACGGGGGGGAGGCGGAAGGGGGATTCCGGTGAATAATTTATTCTTTCATTTCGGCTCTTTCGCTCGACTCTCTATTTATAACTTTCGCCGCCAACGGTGAAGATTAAAACGGTCCAGGATAATGAGAACTGCAGATCTCTGGTGTTCCTCTTTCCTCTCTCTCTCTCTCTCTCTCTCTCTCTCATTTTCATCTTCCTCCCCCGCGCGTTTCTCTGCGGGAAACCCTTCCCCGCGTTACTTTCCCTCTGCAAACTGTGATTCGTTCTTTCAATTATTCCGCGATCGCCGAAAGAGAATCGGGAGCTCGCCCCGGAATCCTCAGCGCGCTCACATTTCGCGCTTTCCGGTTCGAGCTGATTCTTCGATATCGCGCGATCGCGATTCCGATCGCGTGTTGCGGGGAGAGATCGAGGCCCTGGCGAGAAACGCCAGATACTCCGTCGTGTAAAATTAATCGGCACATGTTCCTATTCGCGTATCTGCGGCTACGCGCGGCGCATGTTTACCTAATTAATATTGATTCGCTAATCGGCCGCGAATGATCGAAGCACGCGGTCACGCGAATCCACCGTTGCCTCATCCCCACCTTCTCTTCTATGCATAACGCTTTAACTCGCTGTAAAACATTAATTTCAACGTAACATCCACGCGAAATCGGGCACGCGCCCTTTTGTGGACCTGATTTAATTATCCCGCAGTCGCGTCTGAAAGATTCACCGTTGCTAATGCGGTAGCGCACGTGAAACCGAACCGCGATAAAATCTTTCCAGATTTTATTTTTCGCGCAAATTATAGCCGCTCGCATTATGTCAAAGGTAATCGCGAACGCGCGACGAAATCATGCCGAGAATCACGCCGTTTCGCATCAGATGATCCTCTTTATCGTCTCTCCGCTCCTCTCTCGCTCGCGCTCGCGATTTCCTGTGATTCGGAATCGGCGGCGACGCGCGGAATTAAACAAATTTGATATATTAAATTTATTCGCAAGTTGCCGGCTCAGCGTTCTCGTCGAACGCGAATTAATTAGTTTGCGCAGCAAACTGCTCTCTCTCTCTCTCTCTCTCTCTCTCTCTCCCTCGACAGAGTTAATTTCGCGACAATTTCGAGCATTTCGCTATCAATATCGGGACAATAATAAAATCTCACGCGATACAAAATGCAAACGCGGTTAAAGAACACTCATCGTGCGCGGCGTACGCGCACTTCGTGAACTTTGCGGGATGAGGTCGCGGCGGAAATCCCAAAAGTCCTCGATGAGAATGATTCGGCATTCTCGCCCCGGCGTTTCTATCCCCCCGCGCCTCTCCCACCTGCCTAAAACCTGCGTCCGGTGAGGTCGGCTCGGCCGACGACGACGACGATAACGCGAGTGATCCCGAGTGATATCGATCATTCCGCAATAGTCCGCAATTGCGCGATGCGATCGACTCGTTCGCGTCGACGCATCGAGCGGTCATGCGATAACGGGCGTCGTTGCGGGAACGAAGCGAGGAATTGATCGCGCCGAGGAATTAAACGCGCCTCCACCTTTACGACGATCGCTCGCGCGGTCGATATTTCGCATGGGGATCCAAAAAGACGCAATGATCTCGATTAAATGGCGTCCGTCTCGTAAATTTTGTTAGAGACCACCGATATACATATCGTATTCGATCTGGCACGGCGGAGGTGGCGGGGTTGGAGCGGTGCGCAGGGTCGCGAAAGTAATCAGAGATCGACTTCCAATTAGAAATACCTCTCGTCGAGCCCCACGCGCCGACCGATGAAACGAACGGCGAACGAGATTGATTAATGGGATTAGCGAGGAACTCGCGCGAGCCGCGCCGATATTATTTACTCTTGATATCTTGATGTGGCCGCTCGCTCTCGGGGTTTACGATCTACACCGCAGAGGCCGCTGACGTTTTTTTCGTCCTCGTCGGCATACCTGCCGCTCGTCCACAGCGTGCGAATCGCGAGAACCGCGAATTTATTCGTGCGCGCGCGTTTAATAACGGAATCATTATAGTTGTTACGGTATTCATACCGTGGACCGATGATAAAATCTGCGGATAAAGCGGGTTATTAACGAACCGTCCAATTGGTCAACGGGAACGCTAATTGGGCATTCGGGATACTGAAGTACGGATGGTACCTCGCGAAGCATCAAACGGCTCGTTCGATTCGATCCCGGACGTGACGATTCGACAACGCGAGGTCGATATTGTTATTCCGCTCCTTTTTTTCCTTTTCCTTT
>JAHMML010000040.1:829462-876962 GCA_020341155.1 Eciton burchellii
TCTCTCTCTCTCTCTCTCTCTCTCTCTCTCTCTCTCTCTCTCTCTCTCTCTCTCTCTCTCTCTCTCTCAAAGATCCAGTTGCGCTGTTTTCCCTAAGCTTCGATGCAATTAATTTTGAGATAACAGAGGCCGGCGCTCGCGGGATCAACGACGCTCCGCACGATAGCGTTAACGCACAGCGACATGAAAATGGGCGCGGCGATGATGTTTCCTCAGCGTTACATCGCACTATGGATAATTGGTTCTAATAGGCACTTCAGGGCCGATCGCCGTTACAGAAAGAGAGAGAGAGAGAGAGAGAGAGAGAGAGAGAGAGAGAGAGAGAGAGAGAGAGAGAGAGAGAGAGAGAGAGAGAGAACGACGCTCGTTCTCTCGTTCTCTCGCCTGGACGTTTTCAGCTAGATACGTGCAACCACATGCAGATCCTTCTGAGAACGGTGTCCCATTACCTTACGCGCGCACTTATCGTTGCCCGTTACATTTACGCCCGCTGGCCGCTCCAGAAATAATGGTCCCGATCATCTCCAACATGGCGCGGCCGCGAGAAAAACCGCACATCCAGCAACGGACAGTCCAACAAATTGCCCACGTAATGAACCGTAATGAGGGACCGGGTCGCCTTACCGTTCTCGCGATTTCGCAAATCGCCCGCCAACGTTGCCTCTGCCCTTCGACTCAAGGTCGAGTCGGTCGAGCGATTAGAAGCGTCGCGCATCGCTGAGAGCGAGCGCGTTTATTCAATAAATAATAACGACACAAGAGCGCTGGGAAGATCGAGAAGATTCGAGAAATCCAAGTATCGATCTGCCGGATCGAGATTTAGTGGAACTGTTAACGCGTCTTCGATGATTTCGCGTAACACCGTTTCTATATTTATTTATTGCCGGTTCGAGAGAGTGTATTCAGTAAAGATGAGAGTCGTAGAAAACAAAACAACCTCCTTTAATCGTCAAACAAGTTAACAGTTGCAATATTTGTTCTAACTAAGTAACAAATGTGTGACCGTTGCCTCTGGCTTCTAGCAGGACACTGATCCTTTGTCCTTCGTTGTAAGATCTTAAATAACGAGATTTTCTTTAGTTAGTTCTTCCAAACGGGGTATCAAAGTAAGCGATATTATGGAATACTGCATTCATTAATCTTTTGTGCAACCTAGTCACTTCAATTGGAACGATATGTATTGGATTTTATGTAAATAAAATGATTAAGAAATATATATTCAGATTCTACAGTAATTTATTGATTAGAAACAGTTTAAAAAAATGACATAATTTATAAATATTTTCACACGGTTCTTATTCGCATTATCTGTTGCAATAATTTATTGTGCGATCTTTTTTTGTTTCGGCAACGGTTGCGACTTAATCCCTTGGCTTTGTGATTCATACTCGAGATAAGCCTCGATACAAGCTGTTTACGTCGAAAGCTTTCCAAAAACCAAAGATGACTCATACAGAAACCTTAAGAGGAATCGAAGAAGTAAACGAGATTCCAGGATCTCGTTGGATCTCAGTGCTTTATCATCGACGGCTCGAAACCGATCATCGTCAGTCATCCACAAAGAACAAGAGACTCTGAAGACGAAAAGCGAAATCATCGTGAAAGCGAAACGCGAATTTTGCGGCCTGAATCGTCACGCGAGGCAAAGTCATCTCCGATGGCAACTGGCGGCGACGAATATCGCGGCGGCAGATTTCATCGTTACGATAAAATCGCAACGACGAGCGATGAATCTTACCCTCCCTCCGCGCACCATCGTGGCTGCGTGACATTCTGCGTTTTGTCAAGATTGAGAAGGCACGCGAAAGCTCCGAAAGTTCCAAACAGGCGCGAAGAGTCTTGAGACATTCGAACGATCGCTTCGTATGCTCTTACGAGCATCGCTCGGCAAGATCATCTGCAATCGATACTTTGTGTCACGAGACTTGATCGACACGTAACGCGACGATGGAGCGCAGATGGGCGGTTTTTTATTTATTATTTATTGTTCCTAGATATTGCAGCTGCTAAAACGGGAAGCAACGCGCGAGGCTGCGAGTCAAGTTCGAGGAGCTTCGACGCTTCTTCTTTCCGCAGATTCGATCGCGTAAAACATCAGTTTTACATCCGCAGACATGCCACGCGACGTCTCCGGGCGTCGTTCGCGTGCAAATGAGGATTACGCGCGCGTACGCGCTTTCGGGCTTTCTTGAGCAATATTTTCTTATTCGCGTTCACGCGTGCTTGATGCTGCTCGGTTTTTCATGACAATTTGCGGCGGACGATGCAATTTTCACGTACTCCGGCGTAAATCACGATTTGCGCCGGCACAAGACAGAGAGAAAGAGAGAGAGAAAGAGAGAGAGAGAGAGAGAGAGAGAGAGAGAGAGAGAGAGAGAGAGAGGGAGAGAGAACGCATATGAAGCTGCGGGAGGATGCAGGGTAATACGCAGAATCCGGCAATGACACCCGCGCCATTCCTCACCTCGCTGGATTTGCATGGTGCCGCTGTTCGGAGGCATTGAAGCATCGCCGAGCAAATCGCGTTTTACGCTCCGTGAAATTTCAGCTATCTCCCGATCGAACCTGCACGCAGCTCGAATTAAGACCGCGCGATCCATCGTGCGACTCGAGGCAATTCCTACGCGAACTTCAAGCCCCGCACGACCGACGACGTATCCATCAGCGCGCCCTGAAATTATGCTCGCCCCAAAAGTGCCCCGTTTTGAGCGACACGTCGCACACCCGTGATCCTGGATTACTCGCGCAGTCGTCAAGCCGACACTAAGCGTACCCGGCATGTTTGACGAGCCATTTCCAACCTTGTCAGAACGGATGTGCACCAGCCTCGTCTTCGTCGTCGAGAATCACCGGATACGTTATGCAAATTCAATTTGCGCCGCGGTGTGCCTAATTTCTCCCGCGAGCGAAATTATAAGCCAAGCAGACGAGACGTACGGCGACAACGCGATTAACGGCGCGCATTTAGCGCACGTCGCTGACGACGTCCTTTCGTCGGTCCCTTTTCCTTGGTCCCTTCTCTTTCTCTTCGGTCCGTGCCCGCCTGAGGTGCATAATTGGGGCGCTCGGGGGGCCATCTTAAAGCGCAGCAGCGCCTAAAGTTGGACAGGGAATCCCGGCGAGGAAAATCTGAGACCAGAAAGGTCGAAAGGTGCAGCACGGGACGGTTAATCCAAAGGGTTAATTAGCCGGGAAGCGGAGGGCCTCCTGCTCCCTCCGACCGCTCTTAATCGCCGGTTAATTTGATCCCGGAATAATTCGCGTTTCGGAAAGTTCGCGAGGAGGAAGGGGGAAGGCAGGGGGAATGCATTACGGCGGTCTAATAGTCGGCGAGATCTGGCACGCGCCAACCAAAGGCGCGCGATGAAACTTTCAGCTCGTAATGTCCAGCCGCGAGCGGCCGGAAGCGGCCGCGCTTTCTTCGCGGGGCGAAGCTCGCACCGCGTGACACGTGAAAACGTGACGAATCGGCGCTGTGACGGAGAAACAAGATTTCCGGGACGCAGGTCGCGCCGGGAAGGCGCGAGAAGGGAAGAGGCACTGTCATTAGGGCTGCGTCCGTAGGTCGGCCGTTATGCGGCAAATTATGCGTTGCGATTGTCGGCCATTATCCTCCCCCCTGCTCCGTTATCTTACGCGCTTCAGCATCTATCTGTCCGACTCGCCGGATAAATCATCGCCGGCTACAAAGGCCGCAGCTTCGGCCGGCGCTGCGACGTTACGTTTCTACAATTAGCTCGGCGCGCCGCTCCGGCCGAGATAAATAATCGCGCGAGTCGTCGGATTTGTTACTCGCCTGCTGTTATAGCCAGCCGGCTGCCGCCGCTTCGTTCTATCGCGGGAATAAATAATCATCCGTCCGTAATTCATTGCGACGACACACTTGAAATTAAAGGCAAATATTTGCGCCATCGCGACTCGCCGCCGTGTATCGCGCGCGCTGTCCGCGCGATGCATCCGTCAAATATTGATGCCCCTCGCGAGCTGACGAGTATCAATGACGTATCGACGTTGTCGACGCCAAAGTTAATACGAATTTCCGCAATTTCCGCTTCGCGAAAATAATCCGATCCCACGCGCGGCTATCCCCCGCGATCAAGGGGGGGAACATCGTCATTCGCGAGCATCCGCGAGTGACGCGAGGACTTCGTTTCCGTCCGAGCATTAACGATCTCGTCTATTCTTCCTTTCTTTTTCCGCGCGCAGTGACCGCGCGCGGGTCAACCCCCGGGTTTTCGGACGGACCGAGTAATCGCTGCAATTAGTCCACGTTGCGCGCTCCAGGCGTAATATATATTTCAACCCCGTTAATTATTCCATCTATCAGAAAGGCAGACAGACAGAGAGAGAGAGAGAGAGAGAGAGAGAGAGAGGGAACGAGAAAAGAGAGGAAGAAGGGAGAAGCGAATACGAGTATGATTGATATATGAACTCTTTAGCGGAAGCGATTTATACATATTTCCAGCGGCGGGAACTAGGAAACACATAAATCTTCTTCCATAGAGAGGGAGAGAGAGCTAAACGGCGCGATCTAGCGAGAGCCGCTCGCTCGTGAAAAATGTTCCCGGCATTATTGGGGTGCGCGCGATAGCCGCGATAGGAAACAACGTTGCATTCAGACCAAGGGAAGATACGCGCCTGGGATGTATCGCCGGCAATTCGCGCGATTGATCCGAGAGCGTTTTTCAATATTCTACGTAATGCGGGCGGAAATGTTGCGGCGCGGTCCACGTTATGGCGTGGCAAAGCAAGGACGGAGATAGCCAGGCGTGTGCTCGTCGTGTTTCGGAATTCTGCAGGGATGGGGCAAGGATGCAAGATGCGTAAGACTACAAACGTCGAGCATGCTCGATAATGCTCGGCTAATTGACTCGGAGCGATTAGCGTGATTGAGCGCGCGCCGTGTTAGCTCGACGCTTCGCGGAAGCGGCGCGTATTTCCGTGCGATTCGTCTCCCTCGTCATTCGTGTTGAATCAACGCGCTACGCGAAAGAGGATCCTCCGCGAGGAATTTTCACGAATCTTGTCGCAGTCACGCCGCGAAGGAGAGAGCGATGCGCGTACGCATCGAGGCGCGATCCGGTTAATAAACGAGCGCGCGAGACTTTGACGCGGATGGGCGCGCTGATTGCGCTTAAGAAGTAGCTTGATTAAAACCTGCCGACGCGACGGCGACGCCGGTTGGATAAATCGTCGCGACGTCGCTCATTAAGCCGCGTAATTGGGTCGCGCGCTCGCGCGCCCCGCGCTGGCCGTTTTTCCCGGCCGCGGAAGTCGCCAAGCGCGAAGCGTCAGGCGGAAACCGTCCGCTCGCTTCGCTCGCTTCAATGACAGAGTCGGGGACTGCGACGGGACGGTACGCGGAGTCGCGGATTATGACGAATGGCCGCCGCCGAGGGACACTCGGGCGTAATCATCGCGGGACGTAATCATTTTTCAAGTGCATTCGCGGAATATCGTTAGCGGACACGCAGCGGCGCCCCGAGTATCCCTTCTGAGGAAGTTGAATTAGCCGCGAGACATCGCTCTCTCTTTCTCTCGCGCGCGAGTCCTTTAAGAGACACGGAAATTAATTTGCCGATACAGCGCAAGAGAGAGAGAAAAGAGAGAGAGATAATAACGCCGTCACGCCAGCAAGTCCGCAAACGATGAGAGATAACGGAAAAAATGGAGCAAAAATAGCGTGGCTTCTTTGCGGAGGCACACAAGAACGCGACGACGAGATTTGAACACTAGCGCGAATGATCCCAACGCGAATCATCTCATCTGTTTCTTCTCCACGCGAGGGAGAGGCGGATCATCGAAGCGCTGCCATATCATCGTTCATCGTTGCAATTACCGCAAAAATCGTAACTGGCATCGCGGCTAACGTCGCGAGGGAGATTCAGATACGCGGACGAGACAAACGCGTCGCGTTTCCGCTTCGTGGACGCGTCTCGAGCGCGGGAATGATCCGAGCGTGCAAGCAGGCAGCTTCAAAGCATATTTATGCCGGCCTGAAGGGGCAAATAATTCAGGGAAGCAACACGAGGCGGAGGATAGTGGATAGAGAAGATGGAGGAGGCGTAGGAAAGGGTTAACTTCCATGAAAAATTCCACGCGATGCAGAGTTCTTTGTGGATCGGACCAGCTCGGGCTGGCGCGTCCATGTAACGTATACCGCGGCTTAAAAGCGCGATCCTTTTTCTGCGGAATGCGTAATTATGCTTTAACGCGCGTTATTAAATATTCACGTGCGCACTTGAGCTCTCCCTTAAGCACCCGTCAAGATTCCGAAACGGTGAAGGGTCAACGGTCATACGATGCGTCGAGTTATCGGTCGATACTTTTAATTTCGATATTTCTAATGCGGAATCGCATCCGCGTCCGTCGCGATTTCTTCAACATTTTCATCGGACATTCAGAAATACCTTTCGCGTTATCGCGGTCGTTCGTGACTCTAGTTCGGCAATCTGGCGCGTTCGTCGAATCCTCGCGCGCACGCGCGTCGGGAGAGGAAAGCACGTGTCCGCTCGTCGCGAAAGAGCGCAGGGATTTTTCCGGAAACCCTTAACGGGGTAAAGCTCGAAAAGGTACGATGTGCGATCGCGCAATAGCTAATGCGAGAATCACTCGAGCGCGCTGCGACCGATAATAGTTGCGCGATTGAAACGCCGCTCGCTTTGTGGTGTGAATCCACCGTAAATCGGCAAACAAGTTCCATTCACGATTAACGCCAACATTCCGCGGCAGGCAGCCGGAAATTGCTGCGGATTCACCAAGTTGTATGCACATCCCGCTACTGCCGATCCGACCTATTACTTCTACGAGCCCCACTTTCATTTTGTCCTCGTTCCGCGAATGCGTGCTCCCTTTGAGCGCATTACATCGAGAAGGACAGAAAGAACAAGAAGAGAGAAAGAGAGAGGGAGAGAAAGAGAGAGCTTCGCGTAACGATCGACAGAAGAAGCGAACGGGAAATCTGGCCGGCATCCCGAAAACTCTCGGATAACTTGCAGCATTTCGGATATCTCGAGCGGCACATTCTTGCGGGCGAAACTTCGGCGAGCCGCGAGGCGCGACGCGGAATGAGAATGCAAGAGAGAACCGCGAGAGCGAAAGAACGAAGGAGACTCCGTAGAGATCGAGAGGGCAAGCCGGGTCACAAGAGAACGAGAGACGAGGGAAGCGTTGAAGCGGCGAGGGCGCCAGATGGATTCGCGTGTTAAACTACGCGTGTTACACCGTGAACGATGTTGCCGATTTCTAGGGGAAGTTGTCTAGAAAGAAGAAAGAGAGAAGGAGAGAGAAGGAGAGAGAGAGAAAGAGAGAGAGAGAGAGAGAGAGAGAGAGAGAGAGAAAGAGAGAGCAGAAATCATCTCTGTCAACGTTCGAGATGGGTCGCCGATTTATCGGAGTCACGATATCGGACCTGCACACGTGGACTCTTCATCCAGCGAACTTGCCGACCGACGTAATCAGAAAGAATCGAACCTGGATCGAACATCGGACAAAGCGCGAGGATCCCACGCTGCTAACTAGTAAACGCAAAGCTGTTGCTCGTTGCACCTATTAAGAGTAACTGGATCTCTGGCGAGAGAAACCGACGCCGACTTGGCGCAGCCGGGCACAGGAATGCGCTTGGGGTCGCCATAAAACGCTCCTCGACACGAGCGGGCCCCTTTGTCGCGGGGGCACAGTGTGGACAAAGAATCCAAAGCGATATCCGGACACAGTTATACGCTCGCATACGGCGCGCACACCGCGAACGCTTGACGCTTCCCCGCACGTGCACGAATGCGTGCATGCGTGCACTCTCGCGCGAACGTTGCCTGAACGTTCGAAACGAACAACTCGCCGATTCGCGGGCCGATCCGTCCATCTACTTTCCAGCTTTTCGACTTTCGCTGCTCCGGCCGCGAGTTAATAATCTCTCGCCCCTCGAGACGCCCCGCTGCCGAAAATGAGAATGCGCGGGGTCGGCCGAGGACGGCGCTTTCGCGTGCCGTTCGTCAGCTAAAGAAAAGCTAATGCAATGTAGATGAAACTGTATGTATGTGCATAAATTTGTCGTAAATTCCCCGGACGCGTCCCGAGATCTCTCATCGAGCTACAAAATCCGCGCAGCTCTAGAGACAGAGATAGAGATAGAGAGAGAGAGAGAGAGAGAGAGAGAGAGAGAGAGAGAGAGAGAGAGAGAGAGAGAGAGAGAGAGAGAGAAGAGGGAGGGAGAGAACTGCGGTCCGATTATAAATGGTCGGCGAGAGCGACGAGTCGTTCGCTCGGTCCACCCTGCCCGGTCCACGCGGGGGATGGATTCCCACGCGAGAAATCGCTCGCATCTCCATGCTGTCAGCTTCGCTCGTTGTTTCCGCTCGCTCGGCGCGCGCGACACTTTACGCGGGCGTTTTCGACGCGATGCGACGCGACGCGGCGAAATCGCGACAGCCGCCCGGCAATCGGCAAATGGAAACGCTGTCGCTTCGCCGGCGACGTCGCGTGATCAAAGCGAATGGGCGGAATCAATCGGAATTTGACAGGACTGACAAACGCAGTCACGAGCGATCGACATCCGGCTCGAGGCGAGCATCCGCGCATCGTCGCGCGACACTTTTCATTCTGCTCGATCGCGGCGAACGCCGACCTGCCGCCGCCGCGCGGTTTATAGCGTCCACCGTGCGAGTCCATTCACGAGCTGTAATTAGCAATTAAGATAATGCGAGCTTTACGAGCGCGCCCAGGGAATTCCTCAGATAAGACGCGTTCCTCCAGCGATTCCGTTCGACCCTGCGAGCGCGACCCTGCGAGCCGGTCGGGAAATGATACGCGCGTTATAAATTCTGATAACGATACGCGCGCTTATTTATGACGCTCTGATCCATCGGCGCTAACGTCACAATACGCAATTCCGCGACTGGCAGGCGGCGGCAAAGGCGGCGATCGAACGTACTTGCGTGGAATGCGAGATATCGAGCATCGTTATCATCGCATTACCAGCCTTGCTATTGGCTATTTGCCGACATTACTGAACGTCATGGTAGCCGATTTCTGCTCGCTTTCATAAGTCATTCGTCATCGGTCATCGAGACCGTTCAACGCTCGCGAGCGCGACTATCGAGGAGAGAAAAACGCACAACTGTCCCGATTTTTGCTCGCTTTAATGACGATTCGCCGTCATCGAGGCTGAAACGCTCGCGAGCGCGGCTATCGAGGAGAGAAAAACTGGCGGCTGTCTCCACAGCTCTCGTTCGTTTAATTTATTATGACGCGGGTGATGCGGGAGAGGCAATGAATAAATTTGAATGAGTAAAATTCCCCCTCTTGGCTGCGTAAGAATATTAGAATTAGCACGCGGCGTGCGCCGCTTTTGCATAATCATCCTTGATCACGAGGATTGGCGCGAGGAAGGCGCGAGCGCCAAGTTTCTGAACAGGAACGAACGAAAAAGAAAACCATGAGAAAAAAGGGAAAAAAAGGGAGGCGCAGTGCAGCGTGCGTGATGCCTCGCAAGCTGAGACCGCGGCCGAAAAGTTACAAGTTCAACTTCGACCGACCGGACCGCTCGGACCGTGAACGCTCATTGCCGACGTTTATACGCAAGCCGCAACTTTTTGCTGACTTCTCCCTGCTGATAACTCGCGAGGGACCTTAATCCTTTCGCTGTCACCGACACGACCATTCTGTCATCCGCGATACGAAAAATTTTAGGTACGCCCAGTTCAGTCGTGCTCTTTCCCTTTCTTTCTCTCTTTCTCGCGTTTACCTATTCCGGATATGAATTATCCGCGGTATTATCTATGACTTTTAAGCGAGACGATTAAAAAGGAGGAGGGAGGGGGATATTTTCGCGACGAGAAAGAGAGTGCTTTTAATTTTCATTCATTAATATTTCCCTTCGCGATTAATGTCCTCGTCGTAATGCTACATCGATAACGCCACGCTCGCAGATAATCAACGCAGCTTCGATATACTTTCCAGAGAGAGAGAGAGAGAGAGAGAGAGAGAGAGATTCACTTTAAAGTGGCGATAACTTTCTTTTATCGTTACTTGGGGCTGGATGCTGCGATATCCGAGTGATCGTAATTCAAACAAAGCTGCACTTAGGTGAGGAAAACGAAGCTTGAATCTTTCAAGACGAGAGAGAGAGAGAGAGAGAGAGAGAGAAACAGAGATGACACATATTCCGCGACGCATCTTATATCGAGTAATATAATTTTATCGTGTCACATCGCGTGCTACATCACTCGGTTATCGCATTCGAGCCCTTCATTTAGCTCGCGCGATGATTTATCGAAAAATCAACGACTGTACTCATGCGTTCACGTACGCGAAGGCTTGAGAAATCTTATCGCGGGAACGCGTGTACGTGTAATGGTAAAGCAAACCTTGAAGCATAGGTGTGCCTATAACTTAATTAATCAATAATACGCTGATATAATTAATTAATCGATAATGCAGCGAACTATAGATCTTCACAAAGGGAAGTCCCTTGCGAGGCTTCGGGATACTGCGGTCAGCATAGTTCGAGAATCTTTGGCCCGAGATAACGTTCGGGTATCAACCCGATCGAGAGGTGACCCATTATCGAAATAGTTGAGCGATGTTGGACACCAGCTCGCTTCAGAGAAATTTAAGGTACAAAGAGAAAGAGAGACGCGACGTTTCCTCCTTCTCAAACTGAGAATGCAGCAAACATCAGGCACAATAAAATTAAAACAGACTCACCGATAATCAATGCTGCGATGCATCGGTCGCTGCACATGCACTACACGTGCCACTCTGTAAGCGAAGGATGCGCATTCAGTGCTCAGCAATGCGCGATGCAGTCCGTCGAGAGTCCATTCTGGTCCATCGAGGTCCAACGATGTCTGAAATCTCTTCTTCTGGGAATTCCTCGACTTGTCTTCGCGCCGTCTTCGATTGCCCCTTCACTTCGCTTCACTTCAACACGCATTTATGCTCGCGACGCGGTACATCTCCCTCGACGGCCCTTCGCAAAGGTCCACAGCGGAATAAAGCATTCATTTCACTTCGCTACACTTTATTTCCCTCATGCGTATTGCCGAATGCGTAGTGTTGCTTTGTTCAATTGCTCGCGTGATGCTGAAGTCTATTTCCATGATATTCCGCGGATCTCGCGATGTTTGCGAAAACTGCGCATATGCCTGCGAAGATCGTTCGTCCATTTACACGTTTTTAGGAAAAACGGATTTACGATTCAGAGAAGACGGATCTCTCTGATTGAATTCAGAAGGCTTCGGTCTCTCCACTCGAAGTTAGATACAGCGTGTACATAATCAATTTATCGACATAGTGCACAAGATATCGAAGTAAAATCGTTTACCCGAATTGTATGATGAACGATAATCGCGATTGCAAAATTGTCCAACAACGTGCGAGTAAAGCAACGGTTAAAGCTTCGTACCCCAATTTCTTCTGCTTAATAACTCGTCTCGTTTGTAATAATCGCTTCCCCAAATTCCGCATAATCGATGAAATTCGAGAATCGCGATAACTGCGTGATAACGCGAGAATATTCGCGAATTTTGGTAGTAATTGTTCGTGAAGCGTTTAGAGTCTGACATCTCGAATCTGCGTGACTTGTCCATCCTGGGTCTCTTTCTCTCAATGATCTTTAGCACTCGCGGCACTCGCGGCACTTCCGATATCATTCTTCCGCGCAACAAGGCACGAGCACTCCCGACACAGTTATTTCGCGCGACATTTTCAACTGATCGCACCATTAAGCGCTCTTACGGATGCGTGCATTTCATGCAGGATGCTTAATGTCTTGCAAATTCAGATTATTAATGTCACATTACGTTAAATCGATGATGCGCGCCATGTCACATACGCGCTTCTTCACGCGACGACGATTGAGAAATGCCGAGATCAACAACTCTTGTATCCGCGCAAGGTCGCGTGTCTCGAGTTCGTTTATGTCGTATTTCGTCAAAATATTCAGTTGATAACAGGTTGCGTAGAATACTACGTTGTCAGGGTAAAATCTTGATCTTAATGTTACATTAAATTATATTAAATTATATCAAATTGTTTGCATTACGTTAAATCGATAATACCGTGCGAGTCACGCACGCAGTTCTTCACGCGACGACGATGATCGAGTCAAGTACGCTAAGATCAATAATTCTTCATGCAAGGTCGTGCATCTCGAGATTACATTTAGATCTACGTATCTACATATCTACATTTTGGTATTCCTGATATACGATGACTCGGTATCGAGATAAACAAAAGATTTTCACGGTAATTGGAATTGATTATCAAGCGAGAAACTGATCACGTTTGGCGGATTTTAATGCGAGATACTTGGATCGATTCAGGATCAATTCAATCGTGCGCGTTTGAACCTTCGCAAGGGACGCGCATCGTGGCGAAGGTTGTTCGCCGTTGTCTTCGCCATGATCAGTGGTCAGGATCGAAGGAAGCACGTCACCATCGACGATAACGGTGGCTATAACAGTAGTTACGGCGATCCGGCGAGTATCCCGCATTGTTCTACAAGAGCAATAAATGTGAGCGGATCCGCGTTCGCCAGGCGTGTCGTCCCGCGATAGCCAGCGACCTCTTCATCTTCTCTCTCTCTCTCTCTCTCTCTTCTTCTTCTTTTGGGCTCCCTTCGCTCGTCGGCTGAATCGCGTGCACGAAGCGGCGGCGAAGCGTTTCGGTCCGCAAAGTTTCAACGTGCGATCGATTTTCCGAGGTTTCGCGCCCGGGTGAGGGGGAGGATCATGCACCCCTCGCGTCGTGAAATATGCAGCCTGATCTCGCTCCTCGTGAGAGTTAATCCACCGCCTCGCGGAGAGTCCGCGGCGTTTTTAAAGGGGACATCGCGCTCGTTCGTGGCCGACAAAAAGCCGCCACCCTGTCAGAATTTCAATGATAAACGAGCAGGGCGCCTTCGTAAATCAACCAATGGTCGCCATCCGCCTCTTCCTCGGGAAATTCGAATGGAAATCGCCATGGAGAAGCGGTGACCGTTCGCCGTCCGTAACGTGAGCCAGGCCGGAGCGATAACGGAGTGAAATTCGGGACACTTTTCGGGATCCTCGGACGAACGACGAGCGATTCTCGTTCTCTGAGAATCGATCGGACGCCGGGAATCGATAGCCGCGGGAGCATCCTTCGCCAATAATTGTGGCCAGCGATCCCCTTACCTTCGCTGATTCGTTAATTAATCGCGAGTCGATCGCGCGCGCCCAAAAACCGCGAGCGAGGGTTTCGCCCGACTGCAATCGCGATAAGGGGGGAGGCAGGGAGGCAGGGAGAGGAATAGAAGTGGGTGAAGGTGGTTACGTCGCGACGAGGCACTTGAGATAAATCGCGACAGCCGCTGCGCGGCCTTATTACATCGTAAATCCCCGCTTAGTGATGGATAACATTAACCCATCCGGCAACGACAAATCACTTTAACTCCGACAGCGGCGGCCCCGGCCGCGTGCATTCAGCCGGAACTGGTTCTTCTTCCGGTTCCCGATCGATGTCGCATTGTCGGGAGAAAGACGGAGGGAGGACGGCGGTCCCGGACGTTCCGATGAACGCAACGCGTCACAGCGAAGCTCCGAAACGAGACCGATGCGGCGAGCATCATTGTCGGCCGCGTTTCATCCCGCGGGGGAGGAGGGAAAAAGGAGAAGTAAGCGTGCGACCGCTTGGCTCTGTTCGGTCTCAGCAATAGGATGTATCCGAGCGAGTGCATTCGGGAGCGCGAGAGTGCCCAAGTGAAAAATTCAGGCTCGGGAAAGGCGATCGGACGAGGCGACGCTCCGATCAGATCTCTCGCGAGTTTCGTCACTATTACTGCGACAATGCGAACTGCACCCGTCTAGTAATGGAGCGTCTATCGTACGTAATCGTCGTCAATGTTACATCATTTGGTACACGGCGGGATAAACGGGGGACGCGCAATCCGCCGCGCCGGATGAAACTGCGGTGCCAGCGTGTTTACACGCGCGAGTAGAAGGATGCGGCTCACGTGGAGGAGCGTCCGTGTACGAGATACGCTGGAGTAGGTTACATCGATCTCCCCGGAGCGAGCGAGAGAGAGAGAGAGAGAGAGAGAGAGAGAGAGAGAGAGAGAGAGAGAGGGTGGCCCCCTGTAACCGCCGTAACCGGATAATTCATTAGCGATATAACCTGAGACGTCGTGAATTTGCGCGACTATTAAACATTCCGCGGATCACCCGGAAGGAGGGCACCCCTTCCGTCCCTTCCCTCCCCCATCCTTCCCTTCCTCCTCCCTCGAATCGTTTTCCCGATGCGATAGTCGTTCACGGCGTACCGCGGCGGCGTGAACTGTTATAGTAAGGTAAGTTTCGAGTTTCGTTGCGCGATACGGCTTATTAAAACCGAGCGGGAATGTTTCGGCATCGCGACCGGTATAATCAACCCGGATAATCTTCTTGAACCGATAACAGCGAGCTCATCGGAGATTTAGCATCGATTGTGTCCCTGAAATGAAAACGCGCGAAACGAGAAGGCGAGACACGAAGTAAATCGATCGCGAGGAAGGAGACCCCACTCGGAAAATTTTAGGATCGTGCGCCGCGAGAGCGATTGTTTCTATAAAAGGCGCAACATTTGCGCCAAGCACGAATCGAGCACTGTCGACAATTCGATAATAGCGGTGATTATAGTTAGCGTTAAGTAACAGCGTCAAGTCCGCGCGTTAAATCTGCGAGGAGGTGTCGAGTGGTACCGCGTTTAGCGTAACGTGATAGGTCAGACTGAGAGAAACGCGTACAACCGGATATTAGCAAGCAACTGCGGCAAAACGGTCGTCGCAGCGCCAGAGGAAAGCGGTCGACTGCAAATTCGCGAACGCGCGAACGCGCAACGAGAAACGCGACGAATCCTAACGAAACGCGGACACCGCTCCTCCATCATGATCGGCATCGCGAAGCATCCGGTTGCGATTCAGAGACAAGCTCGCCGCTGCTGGAAGTCTCAAGCTGGGAAGCTGAGGTGAGCTAACGCTGCGAGACACACAGGCGAGGTCCGAGTGAGAGAAATACGTTCCGTTCCTGGCCTCGTGTCGATTCGGGCCACCTGGTGCAGCGAGGGGAGGCACTTCGTGTCCAGCCGCTTCCGAGAGTTCTAATTATTGTTGCCGCCGAGTGATCGAGATCAAATGGCTGGGCGAAGTAGGACTCGGCCGCAACACGCGGCGCACCGGTTCCCCGAACTATCAGAGAGGAAAGAGGCCGCGTTGCCGATGGACCTCTCTCGATCTCGTTAGCAGCGAATCTCCGAACGACCGTTCGTTCATTTGCTCGAGCAGATCGTCGCTGATAAGCGCGCCAGCCTTACGGTCGTCGCCGTCATATCTCGCGAGGCTTCGATAAGGATCTTCCGCGGCGCGTACCGTGTATTCCGCTACAATGCAAACTTAATTAAATGGAACCTCCCGCTCGTCGTCGCCGTCGTCGTCGTCGTTCTACCCGCCGTCATTGTCGGTCTTGTTCCAGATAACGGTAAGCTGGTAGGCTTCACTAGGAAAGCACAATACGGCACGCAGGAACAGTACGAGCAATCGAGAATGCCTCGGTCTAGATGTTCCTCGTCATTGATACCGGCTGGCCGCCTCCGCGAAGGCGAGTCTCTTTGAATTTATACGTGGCAGAACACCGCCGACTCGACTGTCTAAATACCGGGGAACGACGATGCTTCTTGTGGCGAGATGCATTGAACATGTTCAACTCGAGAGATCCACTTTCCGAAGCTTGCGGGCCGAAAACGAGAGAGAGAGAGAGAGAGAGAGAGGAGATACTTTGTCTTCCGCACAGTGTAACGCATCCTCATCCCCCATTAATACCTGATGACGACGAGATTGAGAGACGGAGAGTTTAAGGATTTAAGACTCCGTCAACTTAATCGAATCGCGAGTATTCCTGACGAAACGTATCACTGATTCCTTGAGACTTTCGCTAATGAAACTCTATTTCGTAACGAGTACGGAATCTTTTTCCTTGACAAAAGAACGCGTCTTGGGTAGAAGAGAGCGGAGGATGCGATCGTTATCGTAAACGCAAGAGTTTGAATGTCTCTTTGGCCATCGATATATGGCAGGAACGGAAGCGTGCACAGATCGGGAATGCAATATCGCGAACATTATTCGTGGCAATTCGAAGAAAAGGACTAATTGCATAATCCACGTGGCACAAGCGAGCAACGAATCGCGAAAATGAACCGTGTCGGCATTAAATTAATTAATAAATAAAAGCTCTAATTAGCTTCGACTTCCGTCTCTGTGCAACTGCTCTTATTGCGCATTCGGCGATGTTCGGTATTTCACGTCATATTTTACAACACGACAGCAGCATGTGCAGGAGCAAGGATCGCTCGCGCGCCTTGTCGCGTGGCGTAACGCTAAATCGTCGCGAATGCGCGCCATTCGCTCGTGTCGCGAAATTAAATTGAAATCCGCCAGCCATTTCCGCGGGACGTAACCGTGGGGCTTCTGTTTTTGCGCGTCGTGACCTTTTAATTAACTCCTCCGGCGTCATCGTAATGTCAGGGTGATTAAAAACTCAGATTGAATTTTAAATCCCCCGTCCGATGCGCTTCTACTGATACGATTACGTTTATTAAATGAACTCCTCTCCTCTTCCCTCCCTCTCTCTCTCTTTATTCCAGCAGGAGCCGATCGAACCGAGACGAGAGAAATCGCGAGACCGCGTCGCGAGTCGCCTTCGGAGCGCGCGCATTTCGCGATCCTCGCCCTCTCGACAAGGCTCGCGGGGAAATCTCGGCGGAGGCTTTCCCGGACATTTCCAGATTCCGGTGTGCCGAGTCTGTTAATTGGACCGAGCGTCACCGGCGGCGCACCAAAGTCCGGGTGACCCACGTGCCAAATTATGCCCCGTTCCTCCCATGGGTCATATAAGCTCGCATGCAAATCACTCGCACGTCGTCTTGCCAGCACGAGCTCAGCACAATTCACCGCGCGCTGAATCGCTGCCGAGCTGGTCCACGCGGGAGGAAGCTGTAAATCAACGCAAGCGACTCCGAAGAGTTGTGAGGCCCGATTATAGGCGTCTATCTTCGATCGTCTACGAGATTCGCGACGCCTTGCTCCATCGAGGAACGAGTTTCTTCATATTGGAAGGAAGCGGAATCGCCCTCGCCGGTGAGACGCGTCGATGTTAACGCTCATGCAAGATCTATCGATGCGAGAATTTAAATTCGCGAGGAGAAGAGCGACAGGAAGTAAGTGTAAGCGGGAGGGACTAGCGAATTGTTCAACATTACGTTTCTCTCGCTAATCGGCATTCGACGAAGTTGCCGAAACAATCGGCTCGAGCAGGAATCAGAGAGAATCGAAAGCTCGGCGTTCAATCGCGCATTTCGTTCCGAGGCAATTAAATCCACCAGCTGCTATCTCTTGAGTCTATGGAATAATTATCTCGCATTGCGCGGAGGGCATCGCAGAGCATCACCGCTATAGAAAATAGATGGAAAAATCTATACCTTTCCTTTATTTATTTTTTTTTTTCTTTTTTTCTTAGGAAGCATGACAACGTTACGACGAGATTACGAGGATATAGAAACACGTGAGATTAATCGATCTCACGGGGATACGAAAGATCTGACGAATATTTTTTTAGCGCAAACAATCAGTATTATCTTCTTCATAGTATTATCTACTCGCGGGAAGTATAACGTATAACAGAACATTTTTCATTTTCAAGATTACGCGGGGCGAAACTGACCCAGTTGATGGGAAGACGGTCGATCTTGCGGAGCCGAGGAATGTACCTTTCAAGGGTTTCGAGCTGCGATCGTATTGAAACAGGTGGCAACCGGCTTACCTTGAACGTCGGACGAGAGGAATTGCACCTGTTCGCCCGAGTTTCGTGGTACTTTTATTGCTGCCGAAATCGCACGCGCACGCCAGACGCCCGATATGTTTAGGCTTTAGGTGTCTAAATCCGCGTTTCTCTTTACGATTACGATTCTACGAACGATCATCATCTCCGCTCGGTTGTCAGTAATCGCGAGAACCTCTTCCGTAATATCGAGATACTCGTGATTACCATGATATCGCAGCTTGGCTAACAAGAGCTTTTCTCCGCAAAGCTCGCAGGATAATCTTCTTAGCCGGGAATGTATCCGTTGGATAAGCGAATCTCCGTGTACCGTTGGCTGAGATGGCTTCAGAAGCAATAAATCTCGTTATTGTAGCAACCCGAGATGTAATTTCCGTACACGTCGCGAATCAAGTCTTGAATCAAGAGCAGTGAGATCGATCGGGCGTCGAGAACAAAAATACCGTGCTACTGGAAATGCAGAACCGTTCGAGCTAGCGTTTCGACGCGTGTAAATCGACAAACTAAAGTCGACGAGATCGACGCAATGAGATGGCGATACACTCTCCTTTTACGTTCATCTAGCATCCAGAGAAGAACGCGCAGCACTCGCGCGTAATCGCGATCGAAACGTTCGAGATCGAGTTACTGCCATTACACGCCGGCGGATATTTTCGGCGCCAAGTGCGGATTACCGAAGCGCAATTAATATTCAGCGATCCGGCGGATCCATTGTTTAGACGAGGGAGAATAATGCCCGTCGATGCGGTGCAGCCACGTAAGGAAATCTGGTCCCGGCGAGCCCGAACAATGGCGCGGCGTGGGACCACGTCTCCACGTACTACGAACCGTATAATATCACCGTAAAACACCCGTTAGCGGTGTACACCGGTGTGCGACGTTCATTAAATCACGCGGGAGGGGGGGGGGCCGGGAACGGAGGGCCGGAGGATATCGATCGCGCGGATGAACGCAGCGGCATTATCGCGCTTTCGCTCCTATTTGTATCCGTTTGCGTCGAATCGGTCAAGTCGCGCGATTTCCGCTGGCTCGCGCGAGTCCCGAATGCAAATCCGCCGAATGGATGCCCGTGCATCATATCTCCAAGGACGCGAGTCCCGGGTTAGGGAATCGCCGCGGAAGGGGACGGCGAAAGGGGAGATCCGGGCGGGAGTGCATGCGGGAGCGCGATCTTAATTCAGCATCTTTGCTTCAGCGCGGCTGGCGTGCTTGCATCTTCGGCTTTCCTCACGTGACATGAATCGCTCCGGTGTGTCGGGAACAGCAGCGAGAGAAGACGCGATTGCGGTGGCGCGATGTAGCAAGCATGAACGTGTGAAGCAATGTGTGCCGCGAAGCATCAGTCGCGGGTCGTCGCGAGCGGATCGCAGCAAAGCGTGGCTGTCGTTAATTGTTGAAAAGACTAAGCAGGCTAACAGCCCGGTGCCGATCGGCGGTGTATGCAATTATATGCAAATCGGTGCGCGTTAATGTACACGAAGCGAGCAATACGAAATAGCGGCAGGTGCCTCGAGATTCCGCGCGAATCTTACGTAAGCGAGCGCGCTGCGCTGGGAGTCCCGAGCGTTGAAGGTCCCGTGTGTTGTAAGCGCCTGCTCGTTCGTTTCTTCGTGAACGATAACGGTTGAACAAGGAAAAGCTCCGGCATTACCGTCATACGAAGCAAGGTTGAACGCGGTTGAACGCGGCTGAATGCCCGAAGCCAAGTATCGATAAGCGTAGCAGCGCGAGTAGTTGCGGAGAACGGATTGAGGGAGCGTGCGAGGGCGAGGGTTTTCATAGCGATTGATTGCGGGAGGAGGAAGGGTACCTTGCGCGTTGAAAAACCTACGGGAGATAGAGACGGGAGCCCCGCGCGTAGGCGGAAAGATGACTCGCGGAGAAGCGCGCTGCAACGCGCCGCGGGCGCGTTCTCAGTCTCTCCTCTCGGGATGCGCTTCGCGATATCGCGAGCGAAACAATTAAAGGCCATTGTGAACGCTGACGTGACAGCCGATAGCTGTCCATCGGTGCTCTATGTGCGTGCGTGAGCGTCTGAAGAGATCGCAGATCGCAGATTGCGCTCTTGGAAATGCAAAGCCATCGAAGGAATCACGTCCGAGGGAATAATCGCGTGACAGTCGAGTAAAGATTCGATCTTTGCCGGACGAGAAGGAGATTCGCGACTCCAACGAAACGTGTGCGTGTCGGTATGCGTGTGTACGCTGCACAATCGCGCAATTCGCGTCGACCTGGCGATTATCGTCCGGATGACCCCCATATTAAACGAGCGACTTGTAATGACGGCGGATGAAACGACTGATATTTCAGCAGGCTCTTTCACGTGACGAACGTCTAGCGAGGCACGTAACGATACGAGGATAACATTATGCAAACTGCAACGACAATATAACAACGCTGGATTACATGGTTACTTTCGCGGTTGCTTGCCAGTTCGCGGTGCTTACCTGTTAACATCGTCGTCATTGCCGTTAAATGCAAAACGCGCAAGACGAGGTTGGTGTATTCATACGCGCGGATCGCGCTCGACCGAGCAATTCCAGCAGGTGAAATTATTTTTCATCGCCAATTAGCTGCTGGCTGGCTTTCGTTGAGTATCGAAAATTTATCCGCGACTCGGAAATTTCCTCGCCATCGAAGCTCGCGCAAGTTAATAGCCCGTTTAAGGACACCACGGGAAGAAGGCGCGATTCATTTATTTGGCGCTTTAATATCGACCGGAAGCCGCCGTTCTCCGACGATATCGCCGCAATATCTCAAGGAACTACCCGCTCCGCCAGCGTTCCGATAAATTCCAATCGGCATGCGGGGAGCAGGAAAGAAGAAACCGCGAAATATTTCTGCTCGCCAATTTATCGCGTGCACTTATTGCCCGCGAATTCCTCCGTACTTTCCCATCGTGCCGCGTCGTTATCGCGTGATTCACGCATTTCCACCATTACGCCGGCGTTCGAAAATGTGCAATGGCCGGCTCGGCGGAGACTATTGCACGGACGATCACTGACGGTGCCTTGTTATATGTAAATCGCTCTCCCGCCAGAGATAGATCGCTCGGACCAATCTGCTATCTCTGTCGGGCCCATGGGAACGGATTTCGGACACGGTCTGCCTTTTAGCAACTTTCCCGCGTGTTTCTTCCACGAAAACGAGGATAATTGAGCCTGCTATCTGCTGTTGTTATCCGACCGGATTAATGCATCGTATTTTTCACTCTCTGGTACTTCTCAGCTGATGCCGCGCGATGAGCCGCGAAAAAGCGGAAACGCGGCGTGAAACTTTCAAGCGCGCTCAGAGATGACGATCCGCAGGCAAAGTTCCATCTCGCGTGCCGCGTAAAAAGCGATCGATGATGCGAAGAAGCTCGTATGATTCTTATGGCGTTTTCGCTCGCCATAGGATGCCACACGGGCAACGTTATCGCGTCCCGAGAGAAGGGGCCGGGGCGGCAGGAAGTTGGGCAAGAAAACGCGATCGAAACGACGGAGCTAGCTATACGTTGAACTCTGAAAGACCGAACTTTGCGCTGCATTTCGTAAGCCTTCCGGATAGCCAACGCTAATCGAAATACGACAGACGGCGTGATTGCGCTTAAATCCCCGATGAGCGAATCTTCCGAGTGCAGCATCCAGAATCGCGAGGCGATAGGATGAATCCGCGAGATGAAACTGGCAAGTCTCCGATTGGACTTTGTAGGAGAAAAAACTTTGCAACTCGCATCGGCGACTTCACCTTGAGCGGTATTGCTGGCTTTTCTTTGTCATCCAATATTTATTGCTATATATAGAACATTCAGCAATTGTCCAAATAATGCCAGGGAAGTGTTCACCCGGCTTCGATGATTCGCGCAATACTGTTTATATATTTATTTAATGCCAGTTCGAGAGAGTGTTCAGTAAAGATGAGAATCATTAGAAAACAAAACAACTTCCTTTAATCGTCAAACAACTTAACAGTTACAATATTTCAATAGCTCTATCTAAATAACAAATGTGCGACAATTGCTTCTGGCTTTTCGCAAGACACTGAAGACACTGATTCTTTGTCGTTCGTCGTAAGCAAACGACAACGATTTTTCCTTGTTTCGGCAATGCGACTTAATCCCTTGGTTTTGTGACTCATACTCGAGATAAGCTTCGATATAAGCTGTTTACGTCGAAAACTTTCCAAAACCCAAAGATGATTCGTACAAAAAACCTTAACACCAACAATTGCCTAATAAAGATTCATCTTCAGGCGACGCTATGAGATCAATTACAGTTACGCCAAATGAAAAGGATAAAAGGATTAAAGTTGTGTTAAAAAATGTACATCCATGTATCAATCTAGAAGAATTAAAACAAGATATAAATAGTAAAGGCTACACAGTAACAAACATATAGAAAGAATTATAAAGGAACCCTTATCCATTTTTTTGTTGATATTAAAATTAGTAACTAATTAATATTAAATTAATAATAAGGATATATATGATATAAACTTGCTATTGCAATACAAGGTAAAATTTGAGCAACCTCACGTAAGAGCTGAAGTATCGCAATGCTCTAAATGTCAACGACATGGCTATAAAAAAAATTTCTGCTTTCGTCAAGAGAGTGTCAAAAGATGCGTCAAGTGTACTGGAGATCACGTTACTGTCAAATATCCAAGAAAAACAAGATCTAATTGCTAGCTTGATCGGCCTTTATTGGGCGGAGCGCCTTAAAGTGTACAGCGGTCCCGAAACAGTCCCGGACACAAGAGGCGGTAATGGATCTCGCTTGCGATCCAATCTAATTGTTGGTGGCGGACTTGCTATCTACATGTAGGCAACAATCCGTGTTACCCGTTACGGGAAGGACATGCCGGTGTACGCGTTGCTGCTGTGAGTTACAGAAGGGAAGAGACGCGGGGGCTCGCCGACGAGTCGTTGTTGGACGCATGTTGGACAGTTTGATGTCAAAGTCTGTAGGATCACAGAGGATCGTCAAGCAGCGAACATGATCTGGACAATCGGGAACGGATCGTGGCAACGAACGATACGTTTGCCAGACGCTGGAGCGTTTCGCGTATTCTCTCTTTACTAGAGGACGGGAAACGATGCGTACGTGACGTTCGGCGAACTTTGCGCTTTAAGCGTATGCGTGCGATCCCTCGCTGGGGTTCCGTGCACGAGAGAGAGGGAGAGAGATAAAAATCTCCCTTTTATCCGCCGATCGCGCCCGCGCGCCTCAGTAACGTGACACTCGCGGGATCCGTTATGGATTCGTATTAATGGTACCGCTTAGATATTACAAAACGATTTCTCCCTCGCGCCAGCATGCTGCAGCATGCGGCAATCAGCTATCGGGCAGTGCACATGCATCTGTAGTTATAACACACCATGAAATTACACCGTGCGCGATCGGGCCTGTGTTTAAGCGTGACAGAAACGAGCCGTGAGCGACGTGTCGGTTCCACACGGGCGTGTGTAAGATCGGTACGCGCGGTTACTTTTACGATCGGTACCTTTCCTCGTGCATGTGGCAAGCATAGCCGCACGTCGATAAACACGTCGGGAATTCGTGCGATTTTGCCTATCGTATCGCCGTTACTGGGTACTCACCCTCCCTCTCACCGCAGATTATGAATATCGCCGTTGATCGAACGATTGAGAGATTACCGGAAGTAGTTCAGTTTTGCCGACGCGCGTTATCTGCCGATCTGTTTGGCGATCCGAGAACTCGCTTATGCTTATTGTGAGATTGGACTTTACGCATCGTCGATCTTCTCCCGCGAGAGTCGCGCTTTGCAAAGGGAGAGTTCTAGATCGGCAGAACGGAAGTCGAAGACAGGCTTGTCGCCGGATGTCTCAATGCGCAAAGGACCAAAGAGCAAAGATCGATCATCAGATGCGTGATGCGGTCTGATGTTTCCGCTCATTTTAAATTTCACTTCGCCGCGATGTATTTTCAATGTCTCGCGAGGGCGATCTGAATTTCCTGCGAAATGTTTTGCGGATAACGGGAAATGGAGTTGCTCGGAGTTGCTGGACCTTTTAGATTATAAATGGAAACATGCTGCGCGTAATTCGACGCTTCTCTCCCCGGCATCTATCGATTTTGCACTCGCTCGTTACAGTTTTGCTTTTCGAATCGACGTTCAGAAGCTGCAAGGAGCGTCTCGGATTCGCGCATGGGGTGGAACGCCGTTGGCGACGATGCCAGTAGGATTTACATGCACGGTACTTGGGCAGGAAAGAAAAACAATTTCCTGAAAGCAGGAAAGAATGCGAACAATTGTACTTATAATCGGACAAACTGAGAAACTGACTAAACGACTAAAATTTCTCCATGCTCCAAGGAATCTTTCGTAGAGCGGTTCTCGCGACGAAATGAGACAAATCGACACGCTTATTGTTACGGATTCTGATAGACGTTATTTTCTTAGAATGTTCTCGATGTAGACCTAATATGAGTAACAGGACTAAATGAACGAACCGTTGCTATTGTTGTCGAAACAAAAGTCCCGTTAACGTTCGGCAATTCCTAAGCCGGGGAAAGCTTTAGGGGTCGGGACAGTCTTTTTCCTGTGCTTTCCAATGGGGAAAAGCAAAAGTCCAAAAGCAGGACCTTCGGTTACTTGAGAGGAGAAGAAACCGTAGTAGTGTCAGTGTCTTGTGAAAAGTCAGAGATAACGGTCGCACATTTGTTAGTTAGGACAAGTATCCACATATTGTAACTGTTCACTCATCTGGAGATTAAAAGAAAGATAGTTTGTTATCTACGACTCTTACCTTTACTGACAACACTCATCCGAACCATGCATGCAATAAATAAATATTTAAAGCAGTGTTGATCGAAGACACTTTAATACTTATCATTTGTTTATCATTTATTAATTATCATCAAATATATCGCAAATAAAACCTTTTGCTTTACTTAACTTTGTAGATCTCCGCCTTTATCCTGCAGTTAGTTGCAGATACAGAGACCGCGTTACGTTACACGCAGCTGTTACGTATATAATAAATATTGCTAGCTGTTTTACATAAGTATCCTGCCTCCCTAATTAACACAACTTAATGACTTCGCCATTATATTTGCATCATTACATCTGCACATGCGAAAGAACCCCGGTTCGCTGCGATAAAAATTAACGCATCCACATGGAAGAGCGGTTTCATGTATAAATATTTGCTTAACCGCGAGACATAACTTCTTCGCGGACAGCCTCGCAATTTAAGTTGTGCTTCAAGATACATCAAAGCCAAGAGGCACGTCGGTATCTTTCAACGTAAATCTTCGTGGATTGACTGTACAAGAGATTTTGAAATACGCGCGTCGCGCATAAAATTAAAGTCAACCAAAGAGACGCGGCGGTGAAACTGAGATGCCATTAACTCGCTATATTGATCTAACGACAACGAATGAACGAATGTTGAAGCACTTAGAGTCTCATTTCGCTGCAAATCCGCGCGTAAAGCCTCAGAAATGCACGAGCTTCTACTTAATCGACAATGATCGCTTATTAAGTTTACGGTATTAAGCACGGCTTTGGATTCGTTCACCGAATCACTTCCAATTCCGAGATTGTAGGTCGCCGAATAATGTCATCGCGATTGATGGCCATCGTCATGATGGAGACAGCGAAGAGCGAAGAGCGCGCGCGCGCCTCATCGCTTCCGGCCTTTTCAATTTGCAGCAGCAAAGACGATCGCTTTCTGATCTGCATAACTTTAAAACGGCAGGCTCCGCGCGAGCGAGATAGCTTCCACCTTCAGGCGGTTGCTCTGAATCGCGCTCTGGGAGCTTCTATCCGAAATTTTATCGCGTTTCATCGCCAGCGAAACATCCAACGGAGAATTTCATGAAAAGGCTCGGGCGTTAGCCCGCGAAGCAAGCTGACGCACGGCGTCGTGGCGCAATATCACGCGGCGCGATATGATGAATAACAATGCTCGTAATAAGGTTGTAGCGCATGTATGTACATACGCGCAGCGGTAAATTTCTAAATCCATCTGAAAGATTGTTGACATACATTTCCCGGAATTGGCGGAATATTTTCACGGACAATTTAGTGGATGCGATTATCTCGGCGATAATTTCACACGGCGATATGATCGCTCCGATCTGGGCACTGAAAACAGAACAATGAAATGACACTTTCAGAAAGACTTCCATGATCTCCCTCGATTTCATCGTTTTTTTGTGGAGAAGAAAAAAGAAAAGATATGAGAAATAATCCAGAGATGAGAGCGATCGCCTGGCAATCGGAAAATCCGACTACGATTCTCGAGCCTCGACCAAATACGGAAACCTCCCTCCTCGATTTTAACGATCCTACATACTTGTTCTCTCTCTCTCTCTCTCTCTCTCTCTCTCTTTCTTTCTCTCTTCTACTACTCAAATCATATTGGGATATTCCCGCCTACGACAGAGTCAATTTCTGCCGCTGCAATTTGGTCCCAAGACCAAAGAGGATAAAGAGGCGAGGCTAGAGGCTTGTGGTAAAAAATTACAAGTACTTCTAGACCCAATAATGTTGAATCAAGCTGGACAACATTGAAGGGAGAAAAACAGGACATAGTCCTAAGAGAAAGAAGAAGAAGAAGGGGAAGAAGAAAAGGTCGTACCGCGTAACGCGGTGGAAACGATACGGTGATGTATGCGGCATTTCATTATCCGGCGTGGGAGGCGTACATTTTAATGTAATGAATTTATAAATGCAGCTCGCGCGCGTTTAATAAGCGGCACGCGTGGTAAATAATTTTTCCTTTCCTGCAAACGTGCCGACGTGCTGAAAATATTTCCCGCATCACATTCGCGTTCTCATGCCGGATAATTTACATGAAGAATCATTATTCCTACGCTTGTACGACCGAGCAAATTTATTCCATAATTGCGCGAAATTGAAAAAGCATAGCGGAGCGCACTAAAAAAGGTGCATCAATGATGCGGTGCTTTAATGTAATTTTAATCCGTAACGCATGCATGTTGTGTCATTCTTTAAACGCTTTTCAACGCGACGACATGCAAATTAGGTCTCTACTCTCTCTCTTGTAACGAGCGATTATCCATTAGATCACTTACCAATTCATCACCTCGAGCGCAATCACCGATGACCGTTGTTCTCCGCGTTCTCCATTTTGAATTCCGGTTTCCCGCCGCAATCTCGATAATCGCCAAAGGAACGTTAACCAAAGTATCTTCGACGACGATCGCGATCACTTGAGCTTGCCTGAAACAGAACGCACGCAATAAGATCGAAATAAGAAGATCTCATATCTCGTTCTCCCTTCGTTAGCCATTATCGACTTTTCCTCCTCGACTTTTCTTTCTCTGCTTGGGGTTCGAGGTTAAAATGGCGCCGGCTCTCTTTCCGCGCGCGTCAAGTCGATCGCAGCATAAGCATGCTCTCATAAGGCGCCATTGTGATCAATATCGCTTATAAATGACAAGATCTACTTAAGCGTAATCTGAAGCGCACTGCACGGAAATAATAACTCAGTTTGATATCAAAATCAAAATCAAAACGTACCGACAGCTGCATTCCGCTGTTGCATTTGAATCGCTTTCGATCGGAGTCACTAGCGACTCTCAGCGGGCTTCCTCGGAACTAACTTACCCGCCGAGGTGCCAGTAACCCCACAGCGTAGCAGGTAATCGATGCCTGGAAATTGATAATCCGCCGTTCCACGATGGACGTTGCGTTTGGACGAGCGTCTGGTAATTCTACAGATTCGAGAGATTATCTCAATGAAACGCATCGTTACGGGTTGCCGTTTTGTGTTGAAAAGCGAGCCGGTAGTACGAAACGCGTATGAGCCGACCGCGGTCGTTTTTACTAGACAACCGCCTTACTTGGCGCATGCGCGGTAGGATCCGGCAACGTGAAAAAGGTACCAACTGCAAGAGAGAAAGATCCGCGGTATTGTGTATACTGTGCCGCCGTCGAAGTCGTTTGAATTGTTCATGCTTTGACATAACAGGACTGCGGAGGTTTGACGGTGCAGTCTCGATTGATTCGTTTTCGCATTCGTACATTGCCAGCCAGGAATACATCCTATGAGAGGTACGGCTCGCCGGGCGCTCATACCATCGCGGAAATCTCCCAGCGATGTCTCGCGTTCCCCTTGAGCCACATAACCTGGTCGCGTCAGATGATAAACTTCCTTAAGAAACAAAGTATTCTGTCATGCGTCGCTCGGCTGCAGCGATCTCTCGTTTTCGCGTGCGGTCGCGCCCTTGTGCTTGCGTTCGGCGTTTCATCCTCGCGCGACGTCCACTGTGATAAATCGCCGTTGTTTACCGCCGTGAACCCATAACCTGCTGCTTGCAAACATAGAATGAGGGTCTAATGCTGAGTCTCTGTCAGTTCTAGGGGGGATACTTTTGTCCACGACCTGTACGAATCGTATTTAGAATCTTTCTGTCCTTACTGTCCACGTCGTCAGTCGTTTTTAATGATTGTTTGTCGTTCCGCAGTGATATGAAGAAGGAAAGACCGTAACGGAGGCAATTTGAGGACAAGAGCAGCCCCGGTGAACGCAGGACCATGCCTTCAGCTACCGGTGCGTAAGACACATGCACGACTAGGTTCTCTTTGGAACCTAGAGAAATGTAACGATGCTCTGTGTAAATAAAAGCATCTAGGTCACTAAAAATGACACATTGTACATGTAACGTTCTGTGGTGGTGTCGTGCAGTTTTGGGAGTTTTCAAGCTGACACCGTATCAGAAACACTGAAAGTGCAATCGGTACGAGCGTTCACTTAGACGAACGAAGGACGTACGCATTACGAAAAAATAAAGAAGCTAAAGTACATAAAGAATACCTCGAATCGGATGAAAGAGAGACTCGATTCCTCGAGTGGATGAGAGCACGTAACATGTTAAAACGCGTCGTGAAGCTATTGAGAAACATGCAAACACTGTCGATGCCGGAGAAGGCGTGTCTTTTTACAAAGTTTGCCCGGCCGCTGGAAGGTGCGGTACAGGCAGAGGCAGTTTAGAGAAGTTTTAGGAAGTAAAACGATCGATTAAGAATGTAAACATCTTGCAAATAAAGAAGTCAGTCTTTTAGTATACGCATTTATAATTTTGTACATTTGATTGCGTGAAATGGACGAATTTCCGTTCCACGTACTTTCGAATAAACCTTTTTTTTCTTTCTTTTTTTTCTCTTCTTCTTCTTCTTCTTCAATTAAATTAAAAATGCTCGCTTTCATGTTACCGTCGTGCAAATAAAACGGAAGGCTCGACGTCCGTCGTAGATTCCATTTATCTTGAAAGACCTACGGTTTAATGTCTGTAGAAAGGTAGAAAACCATTTTCCTTTTGTTAATAATACCCGATTGCGAAAATATTTCTAGGCGGGACCAACCCGTTAGGGCAGCAGAAGGGAGGGGGGACCATGCCCAGTAATGAGGAATGCGGCATTAGAGATGTATGGGGACACAACTTGGAAGAGGAATTTCGTACGATTCGTCAAGTCGTGCAACAATACCAGTACATCGCGATGGATACGGAATTCCCGGGTGTTGTAGCTAGACCTATCGGTAAGGCCGCGACACTACCGCCGCATTCTTATCTAATCCTAAGACAAGCACGAATGATGAGATCTTTTTTATCTGAAATAGGTGAATTCAGGACTAACGCCGATTATCAGTATCAACTGTTGCGTTGCAATGTTGATCTCCTGCGGATAATACAACTTGGTCTCACATTCCTTGACGAATCGGGAAATACGCCGGGCGGTAGTTACACAACATGGCAGTTCAATTTTAAATTCAATTTACAGTGAGTATATCTTAGGTCGCGACAGCGGATTACATAAGGCGGACCGAGCCGGCCGATATTTTTTTAACTTTTTTTTAAACAATTTTGGTAATGAGACATGTACATTTTGTTGTTGCTAGTGAAGACATGTATGCACAGGATAGTATAGACATGCTACAGAACAGTGGTATACAATTCAAGAAACACGAAGAGGAGGGCATCGATCCTCTAGAGTTTGCCGAGCTATTGATGACATCCGGAATCGTGCTTGTCGATGACATTAAATGGCTATCCTTTCATTCTGGCTACGACTTCGGTTACTTACTGAAACTACTCACGGATCAGAAATTGCCACAAGAGGAGAGCGAATTTTTCGAGCTTCTCAGGATATACTTCCCGACGATATACGATGTAAAAGTGAGTAGTACACGCGATCAGACCCGCGGCGCGACGCGCAACGAACGGAACCGCGTGCGCTCTCTCTCTCTCTCTCTCTCTCTCTCTCTCTCTCTCGCTCTCTCGCTCTCTCTCGCTCTCTATCTCTCTCTTCTTTTTTTTCTTGTTTTACCTCTTCTTATTTTCTCTCCATTACCCGCAGTATCTGATGAAATCCTGCAAGAACTTGAAGGGCGGCCTGCAAGAAGTGGCGGAACAACTGGAAATTCAGAGAGTGGGTCCTCAGCATCAAGCTGGCTCGGATTCTCTCCTCACTGGCATGGTTTTTTTTAAAATGCGAGAGGTAGGTGACTCGAGCTTGCCGTTCAATAGCTTGATTATCACGTACATACATCGCCTGATACTAATCCCCTTGCGATTTTCACATTTACAGATGTTTTTCGAAGATAATATCGATGATGCAAAATATTGTGGGCACCTGTACGGTTTGGGAACGTCGTTTGTCATGAATGGACTTGCAATGGAGAGTAACGGAGATAACGCCTCAACCTCGTAATGTTAAAGAGAGAATCGATCGAAACAGAGAGAGATTATTTCATTACCAATAAAATGTTACAAAAAATCCTTTCACCCAATGATCAAGTGTACGGTTCACGTCCGTCAATGATATCATATATACCGGCATCGTCGCTAAGCGATATTGCAATGTCGGACACGTCTCTTACTCCGAATATCCGAATATCTGAAGTATCGCGAGAGTCCCTCTCTTTATTTTCTTTTTTCTTTTTTCTTTCCTTTTTTAATTCTTTTGGATTTCCCTTCTGCGTGACTCCCTTTTGTAGATGCCTTCTGTGATAACAAACGAAAATACCTGCAATACCGAACAGCAAGAGAGAAAAAAATGAAAACCAGGAAGGATGTAGTATAGTTTTCCCCTTCCCTTTTTTTGTAAACATTTGGACAATACTGATGTATAAGAGAGAGAGAGAGAGAGAGAGAGAAAGAGAGAGAGATATACCACTGTGCAGTACAAAAATCCCGCATAATTCCCTGTTTACTCTTAAGATCCTCGCAGTATACGTACGTAGGCGCCCACTCCTGCCCTCTTTCCCTTCTCCCGCCCTCCCTCGATCACCGAACGATCCGTATGAGGAATGCGCTTAACGCCGTGCATTCAAATCAGAACACAATGTATATGCTGCATTATGCTGTAGACGTATCTATCACTGTTGATATGTATATTTATTCTATGATGGATTTTTGTAGCGCGATAACGATCCCAAGCACGGAAAATTCATATTGCATTTTTAGAAGGAAACCGAGATGAAAGCACACTGCGCACTCCGTTCCCTCTCTTTCCCCAGCCCGCCCCTCCCCCTCCCCCCTCCCCCGAATTCCGCCGTACGCGATTTTTAAGTTAAGTCGCATATGGAGTATCGATACTAGAACCGTACGTAATGTTTTTTATTATACACACGTAACAATAATACGATTATTCCCCCCGGCGTGAGCGATGCATCCATGTAAAAAGTGTCGTCTAGAGTTTTAAAGGCGAGATGCGCGACCGTCTCTTCGTATGATATTTGCTACATATATTGCACATTGTTTTATTGTAAAATCTGTCTCGTCTCGCCGAAGAGATAATAGGAAGAGAAACATTTTGGTACATTTTTCGAACTCTCTAATCGTACGTAGGAAACATCTGCTTTGTAAATACCGGACAGTTGCAGAGACCGAATAAATAATTTGCCTTCTAAAGCATCGATTTTCGTCAATGCGATAATGCGACGATGAAGAAGAGAAACCGATATCTCGCCGGCGAGCGTGTTTCTCGATGGCTATTTCTTCATCCCGAACGGCGGATACGCCCTTCTTCTAAGTGGGACGCGTGGGTTCGTCGTTTCGAACGCGTATCAACGGCTCTCTACCTGTAGCAAAGAGATAAATGCGCGTTATCATACTAGAGCCGATGATATCAGTAACGTTATCGCGTCTTGTTGCCCGGGTCCCAGTTCAGTTTCGTCGCGCGTACTAAGGTAATTAGCTCGTTCAACCACCGCTCGTTCCTACGAAGATGCGATCTCGGGGGTCGCAGCTCGTTTTCGCCCCGCCGCGATGGATCGTCCTGCTCATCTGCATCGTTTCGTCGCGTGTCCTCGTCGCGGAAAACACGACCGAGAATGCGCAGAACGCGTTCGAGAGTGCTTTCGGATTAAATATACCAGAATCGATCGAGAATCATAGCGCAGAGAGGGCTGATGGATCGCGCGTGATGAAGAAGAACCCGGAGACGCCTCTGGAGATCGAGGATCTCGCCGTCGTGGACGAGGAGGATTCGTCCACTGTCGCGAAAACGATCGATGAAGATCCGGTCCAGATCTTGCCGGAAATAAAAAATATTCTAGTAAGGGGGCACGAATCCGGGAGGACGGATGCGCCCTTCGTTCAAGGCAGGATGGCGGGCGAGAAGAATGGGAAATATGTGAGATACGGTAAGTAAACCGTTATCAATGGGCGTGACCGACATTTCGCAATGAACGCTGACACGATGAGTGACGATGACGGATCTGCGCGTCCATTTGGATCCAACCTTTGTCCCTCCGAATGTGCGTGCATCCACCTTTCCGCGTCGGGGTACCAGTCTTCCAAATTCCTCGCACGATTCGAGAGGAATTCGATCTTGGTGGACGGTTCACTCGAGTCGTTTCCTTCACGCATGATAGAGACAATCCGTATCACGGCTTATCGCGGACTTTATCAGTTACTCACTATAACATGAATCGGGGATGATTCATTGGATGTGACGAGCCGTTTTAATAGATCGTACGCTTCCACGAAATCAACCATTGACTTTGCGATCAGATCGCGATGATCAGATCGAATTTCTTATCGTACGGGCGATACGAAAATTTAATAATATTGGGAACAATAATATTGTTCCCAACGGCACCCGGCGATTGTCGTAATAGTAATATTGATGGAAATACTTACTCGGTGCGCACTTGCAGATTCTGGCTCACCTGATGCTAACAGATACGCGCCTCGGCCAGAGGATAACGTACCGTACTACAATATATCAGCAACCAGGCTGAAAGAGATTAGATCCGAGTTCATGTATTGGTTCTTCGATAAGGGTGGCCACGATGGGAAAGGAGATTACCAGTCAACCCTGCAATCGACGACGCCCCAGATTCACAAAAATCTCAATTTTCAGCTGCCCTTCTTCGGCTTTAGGTTCAATTACACGCGAGTACGATCGTATTTCCTCTTGACAATTACATTGCACACTCGTTGATTATTTAGATAATTGTTTTCGTAATTTATTACTAACGAGAGATTTCTACATGAAATGCACGTTTGAGAGCCGAATTAGTCGCTCGGATATTCGCGCTTCCTGCTCCAAGAAGAGGCTTAAGCCCTGCGGAAGATAATGAGACGTTACGTAACGTTTTAGTTAACCATGAACGGTTATCTGGAATTCAGCGATCCACCGGAGTATCTCACGTATCCGCTCGTTTTCCCGGTGAAGGACTGGCCTAAGAAGAACGATCCCAGTTTCATCGGCATCTTCTTCAGCAAATGTCGCATAGGCAAAATAAGAGAGATGGACATAGATCAGAGGAAAGCGGGCGTATATTTTAGGTATTACGCGCGGCCAATTAGCGTTCTTTCGCTTTCGCTCGAACGATCGCGGAGACTTATCAGGCGAATGATCATTCTCCAGACTCGAGCGGGACCTGGAAGGCAGAACCGATCAATTCGGCGTGGAGATGCGAGAGCGCGTAATGTGGGATATTCGCCAGGGAATCGTCGGCGCCGATTCCTTCGTGCCCAAGCACGCCATGATAGTCACCTGGAAGAACATGTCGTTCACCGGTGGCATCAGTCAGTCCCTCCAAAAGACCAACACGTTCCAGCTGGTCCTAGCTACCGATGAGGTCTTCACTTACGTTATCTTCAACTACCTCAACTTGCAGTGGACGAGCCACACCGAGGCGGGTGGTGACACGACCACCGGCGAGAACGGAATTGCTGCATACGTAAGCGCGATCAGCGGAATACTCGTCTGTCCGCGACAATACACTGTTTCTCATTAGATCCGACTTTCGTTTAATTCTATTGCTTATCGCGGAGGTTATCCTCGCATGGGGAACAAGTAGCGCTGGTGTAAAAAGTATTTCATTGGGCAGACCGTGATTCATCTCAGATAAGCAGTTTATCATTCATTTCCGAAACTCGTTCATCTCAGGTGGGATTCAATGCCGGAAACGGTACTCAGAGCTACGAGTACAAGCCGTACTCCCAGGCGACCACGATACGCGACTTGACGAGCAGAGGCTGGGCGAACGGCTTCCCGGGTCGACACATCTTCAGGATCGACGAGAAGATAATGTTGGGCACTTGCAACAAGGACATCGGTAAGGAGTATCTTTGATGACGATGATAGATAGGAGCGTATAACGATACTTACGCGCGATGATACGCAGCTGGTGCTCATCTGCCACTGGTTTTCGCCCCGGAGAGCGGTAACATGTTGGGCGGCACTGTTGTCAACATCACAGGGCCGTGCTTCAACGAGAGCCAGAAGATCAAGTGCCGCTTCGAGCACGAAGTCGTGATAGGCACGGTGATCGACAGGAATCGCGCGATTTGCGTGCAACCGTTCCTCAAGTACGAGGGCTACATACGCTTCTACATCGCCATCGATAGTGGAACCTACGACTGGAAGGGAAAGTACTTCGTTGGTGAGATTTCTGTCGCTCCTCTCGCAAATGGGATACCACCCCCGCGTTTTCTTCTTTTCCAATTGCATTGATCATTCGCGATGTCATTGTATCACTCGCTATAAGAGCGCGTAAAATTTCCGTTCGCAGAGACCCCGGCGACCGCGATAGAAAGGATCATCTTCACCGATAAAGAGGCCGTGCACAAGAAGGATCCACCGGAGATCAAGTTCACGTGGAACGCATACAATCTGACCAGCAACAGAGGCGCGGGGGTACAGATCTCATTGTGGGGATACAGAGAGACCAAGACGAAGCCCGAGTTCGAGTTCATCACGACTCTGGAGGTACGCGATGAAATTTGGTGTCTGGTGTCTGGCTACGACAAAAGAACCAGATTGGATGATCGGTTGTTTCTCGCGTGTTTCAGAGACAATACAGCAACATTGGTCATTACGTGATCAAACCGGCCAAGTATCGGAACGAGAACAATCCGCAGTACACGGACATGGTATTCGGCTTCATCCAGATCAACTTGACGGAACCACAAATGTACTCCGGGCTCTCGATAACGCCGTACGTAGGAAAACGACAGAGACAGCCTCTTTACTTCAATTCTTTACTTCAAATCATGCTCGAGCTTGATTCTCAATTTAAATCCCAACGCAGGAGCTTGTGGAGCAGACCGATTCCGCTCGGATGGTACTTCAGCCACCAATGGGAGCGGCTGTATGGCTCGCGGTGGTCGCAGAAAATCTGCGACAAATGGATCATGAATGATCGGTACCTCAAAAACTTTGCCGCCGAGGTGCCGCTTTGCCCCTGCATCCTCGATCACGCCCTGTATGATAAGGGAAGATTCCTGCCGGATTACGATTGCGACAAGGATTCAAATCCGGATTGTTACTACAACCAGCACGCGACTCACTGCGTGAGAACCGGCGCGCCCAAGTGAGTGCACCATTTCCTCTTTGTATCTCGCCTATGTCGTTTCCCGGTATATCACAGGATATATCAGTGATCCTCTCTCTGTGACCATTTAGCTTGGATGGTTCGGAACAACAATGCTGTTATGACAGAAACGGCTTCCTCATGCTGACGTACGATCAGCAATGGGGTTCGCGGCCTCATCGATCGCACAATTTGGGCTACTTCCCTTGGAACGAGGCTAACAAGGTGCCAACTCTCTCGCATTGGTACCACGACGTGGTGCCCATGTACTCGTGTTGCTTGTGGCAAGAGGAACAGGCAGTCGGTTGTGAGACGTTCCGTTTCGAGAGGCGACCCTCGCAGGATTGCATTGCCTATCAATCTCCGGCGGTGGCGACCGTGTTCGGCGACCCGCACTTTGTCACGTTCGACGGTGTCGAGTATACATTCAACGGCAAGGGCGAATTCGTCCTACTGCGGGTGAACGATCTCAGGGACAAGCTCGACGTGCAGGGTAGATTCGAGCAAATGCCGGAGAACGTTCACGGCGCGGTGATGGCGACTCATCTTACATCGATAGCAGGTACGATAGCTGTTTCTTGGATTTTACGGGAAAACGAGTGGAATAACAGAGCTTCGAAACGTCTGAGACGAAAAGTATCGTCACGATATCATGGCCTGTAACTTTGCACAGCGAGGGGCAACAATTCTGCCACCATCGAGGTTCGTCTGAGGCCGAGACACGCGCAATGGCGTTATCGACTCGACGTCTTCGCGGACGGCCAGAGGGTGTACTTTGACAGACCTTCCCTGAAATTCCAACACTTCACGGGAGTCGTAGTTTACACTCCCACATATATCCTGAATCAGAGCGAGGTCATCATCATGTTCGACACCGGTGCCGGCGTGGAGATCGTGGAGAACGAGGGTTTCCTGTCCGCGCGAGTATACCTGCCGTGGACGTATCTGGTAAGCAGCGCTTATCGTTACATCACACGAACACGTTTCTCGTGCGTGATTAATGATCAATAAGTATGGTATCAAGCTTGCGTCCGCTAGAAAGTTTTGAGAGATCCCGTTGATCTGTTCCAGAACAAGACAATGGGACTATTCGGCATTTGGAATTTCGATGTCACGGACGACTTGACAAACCCGTCGGGATACCGGGTCCCCATCAACAGCGTGAATCATTCGGAGACCATTCACAGGGACTTTGGACTACACTGGATGCTGGAAGACAAGGAGAGCAAACTCAAAGGAGCCGCCTTATTCCACAGAGAGTTCGGTAGAATGGCGAGTTATTACGCTAATCGCACGTTCCAACCGGAATACCGAAAGTACCCATCGGAGATAATCCCACCGAATCGAACGCACGACATTAATCGCGCGATCGATCTGTGCGGCGATTCGTATCAGTGCCAGTACGATTACGCCATGACCCTGAATCGCGACTTGGCGCACTTTACGAGAAACTATTACGACACTTACACCCAGATCAAAGAGTTAAACAAGAGAGAGAGTGAGTAAAATGCATTCTGAACTCCGCACATGGTCTATTACGTTACATCCATTACGTTATACGTTACGCGTAATTAATTTTCAAGTTGTATCCTGCGGTGTATTGGAAACACCACGATTCGGGCGCAAGAGCAACTTCCTATTCATTCCTGGGACGAAAGTGAGCTTCGAGTGCAATCAGGACTTCACTCTCATCGGCGATCAACGTCGGGTGTGCACGCCGGAGGGTCGATGGAATACTCCGGAGTACGGATACACGGAGTGCCTTCGTGAGTATTACTTTATTATCGTTTGATGCATTAATTTTTCTCCTGGCTGCAATTTCTCCTGACTGCTTAACGATCTTAAACGAAGTTGGAGGGAAGGAAGGGGAAACTTGCTCAGCCTGAGAAGTTGGCGTTGAAGTGATTTGACGCAGCTCTGTTGATCTTTCAATTCTTACAAATCGCACTAGAATTGCATTCTCGTCTATTCAACGCTTTCATTCTCTCTCTTTCCCTCGTCCATCTCGATGTTTCCTCCCTCCTGACTGATGGGGTTGCCAAGCCTCCTCGTGTTCTCCCGTGCGCCACGATTGATCGCTTATTATATAAATGTAGGTCGCATCGAGTACGTTCAGCGTACGGCGTGGACTGTAATGGGCATTATTAGCGTCGTGTTAATTCCCGTGATGGTCTGCATCGCCGGCGGTTTCTTCTACATACGAAAGAACCAGAGGCGGGGTAGCTCCACCAAATCATGGCGCTATTCCGACCGTGAGTCCGGCATCGACAACGGCTCCACGTTGTCGAAGCTCAAGTCGTTTGACGATAGGGCCATCACTCCGATTAGCGACGCTAGCACGGTCGAGGCTAATAGCGGCACTAGGAAGCGACGTAATTACGACAAGGTCTACCGTACGCACGAACCCTTGCCCAATAGGCCGGACATTGACTTCGAGGACAAAGAATGGGACCTGAGAGAGCCCAACTCGCCCGCGGGCTCCGACTCGGGCACGGATTCCAATAGAAAAACGGGCAGCCCCACCAAAGAGAGCGACGTTTGAACTCGTGTGACCGTCTTCATAGCGACTGTAGAAACGAAAAAGTGTTACCAGCGAGACGAGGGTTGCTTCACCCGCATCTCTTTATTCCAATCAACGATGACACGTGCATGCCCGTGCCTGTGCGTGTGTCTGCTGGATGTGTGCATGATGTGCGTGTGCGCGACCATGACAGCGTATCTCGACTGCAAACATTAACGTACATCCTGCACGTGCAAAATTAGCGTATTAATAGATCGGTAGATCGTAAGGATTAATCGTGGAATTAACTCTTCATTCGATTTCATTCGAATGATGATGAAAGTTAGCGTTAAGGGCTCAGTAGCGTGTAAGTCTCATTTTTACAAATTCATGCCTAGCTTCGTCATTATAACATAACATAACATGCTGTTCATAAATATACACACATGATATACACAGCGTTGTCCCGGTGTTCTCGCGTGTAAGTACTGTTCTTGCTGTGGAATAGAAATAGTTAGAGTGCATTAGAGTGCATAATTCGGAATATACGATACATCGTCGCTCTATCGATAACCCTTAGTGACAATTAATGTAACGAGACATCACGCAACGGCTCCGTTAAACATTAATAACAATCTAATTATAATAACCGCGTGGCGCTGCAACGTAACGGTTATTATAATTTAATCATGCTATGTACTTGCGTCACTGTAAAGATTTGTTTTTAATAAAATTTTATACACATCACATCAGTAAATCGGACGACGGGAAATTTCTATTCCACATGCATGCGCAGAATGTTACATCGCGGGTCGCGGGGTCAGAAATTAATTCACGTTATTCCCTACGCGGCATCGACAGCACGGCATTGGATGGAATGGAAATTTCCGCCGGAGTCATCAATTCTTCGAGAACGTATCCCCGAATCCTGAGCGTATCCTGCGTATCGAGAATCCCATTTACCGTCACGAAGATCCCCGAAAAGGACAAATTCGGAGATATGGCGAGTCGCCGGCGGAAGCGCAGTTTAGCCGGTGTTTATTCAAGTTAAAGCATCGCCGATAATCGGGGGTTACGATCGCTGGGGGTGGGGGGGGGGGGGGGGGGGAGAGGGAGGGAGAGGAGTTTGATGCGGCTTCGCGCCGCTCCGCCCGAACGATCCCGGCGACGCATTGTTTTCCCGACGATGCCGATGATGGGACGGAAGGGTGGTTTTGTCCGTCGACGCGCTAAGCGACGACGTGCACGCGAGGACGATCCGCGTGAGGATTTCGCTGCGAGGATGGTGCCGCTGCGGTCGGGACCGGCGAGATGCATGAATTGTTTTCGCGTGCTTAATCTAAGCAAAACCGCGCCTCTGTTCCATCAGCGCTCATCGGGAAAACAATGCATCGCGCACGGAGCAGGATAGAACGGCGGTCCGGCGTGAAGCCTTCCGAAATATCTCGCGTCCCGAGAATCAAGCGTTTCCCGTAAACTCTTGATAGCTCCGCGATGCGGATCCCTTTTTCATCGGCACAACGGACACTTAAGGCGAGATTAATCGTGGCAGGGCTCGTTAAGCGATTTAACCATCGCGATCAGCGATCCCCGCACGATTCATCGTCACCCTCGCGGCTCGTTCATCGGACACTCGCCGAAGAATCGTTCGCTGCGATCGTCTTCCTCCCCTTTCGGATACGAGATGGGGATACTAATCGTCGATAATCTTGTTACGCAGGCAAGCAGGAATACAGCTCTCGTCAAGCGGGCGTTACGACCGGCATAATACTCGCTTGTCTGATACCCATCTTGTTGGTAGTCGTCTGCGTGGGATATCGAGCTCTCAAGGGCCGTAAGGAGGAGCGAGAGCAGGACGAGTTCCTGGCGAGGTACGTGTACCATCGGGCTTCGCCGGCAATTTCAGGGGATGAAGCCTCATGCCTGATATAATTGTCTTCTAGAACCAGGCAAGCGGAGCTGCAACGGATGCGGAAGATCGGCGAGGATGAGGAGTCCATGCCCTACACGAGTCCGAGCAGAGCCACGGAGATCAATTAGGATTCATCCGATTCATCGGAATCCAGCGGACTTTTCTTTGTACGATATTATTCGCCGCATCATCCCGCATTATCCACCGCTCCCCGCCGAGGGTGCGTCCTCTCCCATCCGTAGACTTATTTAAATATATTTAAATACACGTTTTGCACGCCAGGAGAGCAGTGTCGCCTCGCGACACGCCAGCCCTCGACACGGCATTTTCTAAATAAATATATTATAATACAATCGTACGATATGTACGGGGCGGCTTTGCTCGATTGCATCCCGGGTGCAGGAATAAAGGATCCTTTCCCGATCCCTCTCCGCAAACGACCGATGGTATCTCGTTGCACTTCCATCCCTTTTTCGGAACCTCCATTCAGAGGAAAGGGACTTATCCGCGGAGGTGGCTGCATCCGGCACCGTTCTTTGTTGCATCTGGAGATGCGACTGCCATCTCGTGCCGGGAATGACGGCCTGGACCATTGCCGACGAAAGAGAGAGAGAGAGAGAGAGAGAGAGAGAGAGAGAGAGAGAGAGAGAGAGGAGCTCAAGTGCTTCGATCGAGCGTGTAGCCGCCGTCGTGACGTCGCGCCGCGTCGCTCCGGCGCCTCTGGGAGCACTCGTGTTTCTCTTCGAGTGCTCGGGCTTCCTGCTACGCGAGTGCGCGTCGTCCGATCGTCGTCATCGTCGTCGCGACGTCGCCGACAGCGATAATCGACGGTACACTTCGGCGAGGACACGCGCGAATCCTTGGCATCGCTCGCAGCATTCATACGCGAGTGCACGTGCGTTCCCGCACTTCCGGGCGACGGCTAACGCCGGATGACAGCACAGTAGACGATAATTGAGCCGGTACGTATTCTCTCTGCCTCTCTCTCTCTCTCTCTCTATCTATATATATATATATATATATATATGTACACATATACATATACGTATACGCGCGTATATTAGTCGTTATTATTATCTACATGTGTCGCGCAGCCCGTAATTCGCATTCCGCGTTAGCAATAATTTTGCAGCGCGGTACCAGTCGCATGGTAGCGGCTGGAGACTGTATTTACATTGCATTCGCTGCTCGTAACATTCGAATGGAATAATTTAAGAAGAGGACGACGCGACTTTTTGGCAAACAGATGGATGAGCTCGCGCGGTTGAATGTTCCTTTTATTCTATTTTTCGCCGGTTTGTATCTCGATCAACGTCACGATCTACATTGTGTCACTGCATTCGCTGCGCGCGGAAATATTTACGTATACAAAAACAAACGAAAACATTAAAAATAATTTCAACAAAGCGAGCTGGCGATAGGTGTCGCCGGCTTATTCGTTTCGCGAGCAATCTGCTTCCATTACTTTGTCCTGGCAAATCGCGTAATAACGCAGCCTGGACAAAGCTGCCGCAGCCAGCCCGTGAAAGAAATGGGACGAAACCACGGATCGTTTTTCGTCACCAAGTGTGCGGGCGTTTAAGCACGTCACTGTCGAAGAATGTAAACCGGGTCACATGTGCGCTGATTAGCCGCCAAGAAAGATACAGGACGCTTCACGGAGAGCAGGACGGAGGGTCATCCCTTTTACTTCCGCTTCTCGATTAGGAATTGATCAAGCCGAAATTGCCACCGAGTAATCCGTGGCGACCCGACTTCGAAACGAAGCGCGGTAATTCGCCGAATTCCGTATTAAAAGCGAATTTTAATTTTTTATCTCGCGCATTTTCGCGCGGCTGCGCAAACGCTGATAACCGAGGTCCATCCTCGACGTTATTCCCTCTCCTAACGCGAAGCACGATTTAATGCCCGGATTATCGGCCGAATTATCTTCTCGACTATGAAGCGACGGTTAATTCCTAAAATTAACGCTTATCCATCAAGCCCCGCTCGTCCGATGGAACGGATCGGACGCATCCGTGAGCATTTCGGGGGCGCAAAGCGCGGCGGAAGTCGCAATCATTGCGGTTGCAATGATCCGGGTGTTAAAAACGGAACGGGACGCCGCTAGAATCGTTCGACTTGGACTCGTCGAGCTCGTTAATGCGTCCAGTCTCGTTCGTTTCCCGTACGCCGTTCGCGACACGCTGACGGCCGCGTGCCGAATGCTGACGCATGGACTCGCGGCATAATTACGCGAGAATTCCACGCAAGGAATATGCGATTACAGCGTTTTCATTTGCGCTGCTAATTTACATGGATTATGATTTGCGGGGCGCGCGCTCTCCCTCTCTCTCTCTCTCTTTCTCTCTTTCTCGTGGTATGCGCTGTTCACAAGCGAGGGAATTAGGTGTAATTTATATTCATATAAAGCGTCACGCTAAATGTCATCTATTGACTTTCGTCGCGCATAGAGCGAGACGAACGAGAGGCGCGTTCTGCGGAACATCGATGTGTCCCGCTCGATCTCGCTGAACGTTCAGTGGAATTTCAGTCGATCGGCGCGTCGCTCTTTTAATTCGCTGCTGGTGTACACATTTGTATTTGCAGAAGATAGATCAAGCATTTCGCGTTCCTTTTCTCGTCCGCGAAGAGTCCGGATGGAGTCGTTCTGAACTCCGTCTGGACTCATCGAGGAAGCGCAGCCTGCGAGATTAATCGATTAATCCTACTTTAGATCCCGGCGTGCATCTGCGTGCAAATCCGCGACACCATATCGCGGATCGGGAAGCATGCACGGTACGTTACAATGGCTCGATCATGGCTAGGGTGCTTCCTGGGGGTGCTAGTACCATCCGTGGTGTTCTATCTGTACCTGTTACTGAACGGTAAATGAATCAGCACGTACGCATGATCGATCCGCTGCCGCTTTGGCGACACGTGAGAATCCATTGTTTCCAGTGCCCAACGCGCATATAGGCAGAATAAACGATGCAGGCGAGTGGCGGTCATCAGTGGAGGGACCGCACATCAGCACGAAGGAGGATCGCTCGCGCGAACGGCAGCCGCGATTCAGCACTTCAATCGAGGTACGCTTCGTTTTAGGCACTTGCTTACGATAATCCTCGGTCCGCCAGCGCGGCGCATCGTTCACCGATCAGAGAGTGACGAGTTTCGCGTTTTCAAGGTGAAATGCGACACAATACACGTAGCCATGGTGTGCGCCGGATACAATTCGACATTCGCCCTCGTAACCGTGGTGAAGTCCATCCTGTTTTATCGCACGAATCCGTTGCACTTTCATTTGCTCGTCGATGAGACTGCGAGGAGAACCCTCTCGACCGTGTTCCAAACGTGGGATTTGCCGCATGGTTTGTACGCTTTTACGAGCAGCCCGCGAGCGGGGGACACGCGCTACCCTTTGTGACGCCGCGCGCACTGCAGCGAGAAAAACCTAATTTCTATCCGCCCTGCGTTAACGCGGCGCGAGTGCGATTTAAAAAAAAAAAGGAGGAATTGATAGAGAGAGAGAGAGAGAGAGAGAGAGAGAGAGAGAGAGAGAGAGAGAGAGAGAGAGAGAGAGGAGGGAGGAGACAAGAGACAAGAACGACGTTTTCAGCGCGCGAATACAGAGTCGCGGAATCCATTCAATATATTTAATTGAATTGCGAAATCGCGAAATCCATTTGGTCATGCCTCTTGAATACTCGGCGCAATTCTCGGCCCTCCCGAAATCTCAATTTTCTACGGGCCCTCATGTATGATTTTTCTCGCACACGTAGCGCGTGTTCCCCGCTCGCGGGCCAGTTGTCCCTTTTCTTCCCGATCGCTCGGTCGATGGCGAACGATTTTCCAGTGAACGTAACGTTCTACGGGGCCGAGATGTGGGTGCCGCGTGTCTCGTGGATACCGAACAAGCACTACTCGGGCGTGTACGGCCTGCTGAAGCTGATACTGCCGGATGCCATGCGGGTGGAGCGCGCGCTCGTCCTCGACACGGACGTGACCGTGCTGAGCGACGTGTACCCGCTGTGGAGAATGTTCGCGAGTTTCTCGGCGGAACAGGCGCTGGGACTGGTCGAGAATCAGAGCAATTGGTACGTGAAGGCTCTGTCGTACGGCCAGAGGCCCTGGCCAGCCCTGGGTCGCGGCTTCAACACCGGCATCATGCTGATGCACCTGCAACGGATGCGCGAAGGTAGATTCGCGAGCACGTGGGAGAACGTGACGAAGCGAGTGCTGAGTTACATACCGGAGACCAGCCTGGCCGATCAGGACGTGATAAACGCGATGATCGACGAGCGGCCGGATATCGTGCACCGGATAGAGTGCACGTGGAACATACAGCTGAGCGATCACACGCTGAGCGACGCGTGTTACCGCGACGCCGATCGCATAAACGTACGTCAGCTCTAGCCGCGCATAAGCCGCGCGAGCAGCCGATCAGGCGATCGATCGATCGATCGACTGACCGCCTGTGCTTTTTAGATCCTCCACTGGAACTCGCCGCGGAAGCAGGACGTTCGCAACAGGCACGCCAACGACTTCCGCAAGCTGCACCGCGTCTTCCTCGAGATGGACGGCAATCTGCTGCGAAAACGCCTGTTTGGCTGCGACAAGCGCGAGAACATGCTTCCAGTGAGTTCGATCGTCATCATCTCGCGTCGTGCGCGCATATCTCACGTAGCGCGCGTGTTTTCAGTACAACGAGTCCAGCCCGTGTCGAGAGTTCGAGAAGGGCGCCACGATCCTCTATCGCACGCATCCCTTCCTGCTGGAGTACGAGTACAACGTGCACTCGTCCACGGACGTTGCTCTGGTCACTCAGTGCAGCGTCGACCGGATACCGCTTCTGGAAGTGTTGTCGAAGCACTGGCCCGGAACCATAAGCGTCGCGCTTTACCTGACCGACGCGGAGGTGCAGAAGTTCCTGGAGTTTGTGAGGGGCTCCGCGTACCTGCGGTCCAGGAGGAACATCGCCTATCACGTCGTGTACAAGGACGGGGTGCGATTTATTTTCGCTTGCTACTAAACGTTCGCGCGGATTCACGAGCCAGATTAGCCGGGCTAGCTTTCGCTTAGTCGGACGAAAAGCTCGCGTTGAGCGAGATTAAATTGTCGCTGAGCGCCAAATGATTTAGATCGCATCCGCGGATACAGAAACTCGACCATCCGTCTCCATCGTGTAAACCGTTGCTTTCTCATCCAGGAGCTGTACCCTATTAATTACTTGAGAAACACCGCGATCTCCCACGTCTCGACCCCGTTCGTCTTCCAGCTCGACGTCGATTTCCTGCCGCAGCTTGGCCTCTACGAGAGTCTCATGAACCATATGAACAGACTGGCCATCGGACAAGTGGACAAGGTGGCCCTGATCGTGCCAGCGTTCGAGACCGAGCGTTACAGGTAATTCGTCGTCGCGATCGAGTAAAGTCGCGTCCCCCGTAAAGAGGACTCGGCCTTCTTGCAGGTTCACGTTTCCGGCTAATAAAGAGGAATTGCTGAGGTTCCTGAAACGCGGTATTCTCTACACGTTCCGCTATCACGTCTGGACGCAAGGCCACGCCGCCACGAATTACAGCTTCTGGCGGAACAGCACGGAACCTTACGAGGTGCGTGAGAGACTCCGCGACTTAAGAGGGCGGAATAAAATCGAATGAAAGCGGGAAGATGGTAATATAACGCGACGAATGACGGATCGTTGCAGGTTGCGTGGGAGCCCGATTTCGAGCCTTACATGGTAGTCTCGAAATCCGCTCCGCATTACGACACGAGATTCGTCGGATTTGGTTGGAACAAGGTCTCCTTCGTGACCCACTTAACGGCGCTGGGTTACAAGTAAGCGGACGATAATTTCGCGAATGGCCCGTGCTGCCGTTAACGCGGGTCCGATTAAACGAACAACTGAAATTGCAGGTATATAGTACTGCCGGACACCTACATTATCCATCGGCCTCACGCACCCAGCTTAGACATCGGCAAATTCAGAACCGATTCGGTTTACAGGAGGTAAACACGCACGATATCAAGCGTGCGAGATTCATGATTTCATGACGGTGTACTTACCCGTGTGTTGCAGATGTCTGAAAAAATTGAAGGACGAGTTCGTCGAGGAATTACTGGCGAAATTCGGCGAGAGCGCATTAGCAAAGCTAAAGAAAGATACCAAAGAAGAGAGAGCTCAATAGAGAATAGAACCAATGAGATTTTAATGTTTCCTGAGATTAGGATGTAAGATGTAATTAAGGACGCGGCTGGATAGCTCTAGATGTAAAAACTGATTATATTTTTATCGACCAGGAAAGTGGTCGCATATTGTAATTATTTTTCTAAGGAAAAAATATACACATACAACCTTTTAAACACGAACGCAATCCCGTTCATTTATTGAAATTCAATAAGAGCGACAAAAATATTCGATGATGGCGGGAACAATAACGGGGTTGGAAGAAACGGATCAGATTTGGGATCGGGAAGTATTTATTAAAATTTAACCCATGTATATATTTAGTGGAGTGTACAGAGTGGTGCTTTCAGTACATTATCGTAATATTACAATCACACTAAATATCTCATTTATAAAATATGTATAATATTTACAGCGCCCAGTATATGTCAATTACATTGTACAAAATCATATCTGGCCGAGATGTTTTTATACTGAACTATCTGAAAATTTAAACGTTCGTTACAAGGCAAGACGTCTTATCTCTCTTATCATAAATAATTACAGTAATGACGACAATAATGGCGATGTCAATTGATCGTGTAACGTAATAGCGCTAACGCGATAACCATTGGCGATATCTAAAAAGTAACTATATTAAAAAACGATACTGATGGTAATTGATAGCATAATAATGACAATAATAATGACAATAATAATAATAATAATAATAATAATAATAATAATAATAATAATAGTAGTAGTAGTACAAATAATAAGAACATTAATAGGAATAACGGATGCCTCGTCAACAGTCGTGAAAAATTCTCCCTTGATCGTCGGCGCGTTTAATAACTCATGGAATCTGTCGGAGAGAAACGCGGAGACCGAGTTACATCTCGGATTAGGATTATTATCTACAACATGACACGGAAATATAAATCACTTTACATTTACATTACATCGTTCTGATTTATCTCGATACAGAAGAAATTATGTCCCTCCCTTCCCCCTTCCTCTCTCTCTCTCTCTCTCTCTCTCTCTCTCTCTCTTTCTCTCTCTCGCTCTCTCGCTCTCTCGCTCTCCAAATCCTTTTATCTCTCGCAATACTGACTTGTCATTTACGTGCGATGCTCCCGCGTTGCGCGAGACGCGAGACCGCGCCAACGAAACGCGTTTGTCGTTTTATTCTTTTTCCTCGTTTTTTTCGTTTTTTCGTTTTTTGATTCAGGATTCATGATGCTCATGATTTTTAGAGGAACCCGAACCAGCCAGGGCGGTTCGCCGTGGCCTGACAAGGCCGTCATTT
>JAHMML010000040.1:879462-888862 GCA_020341155.1 Eciton burchellii
GGGGTGCGGTCGAGAGAGAGTGTATGTACATGGCACGGCATGGGGGTCCGGATGCGGGGCGAGCCGCGACTCTGCTAGGCCGCTTAAAATACTGTCCGACCTTCCCCGATCTCTCTTCGCCGCGTCGCGAGCCTCACTCGTCCGCGCGAGATGCGAGCGAGGAGGACAGCGCGAATTCGTTAGCGCGAATTACGACTTTGACCGATTCGATGTCGGAAGGGAAGAGCGAGGGGGGGAGAGGGCGATCGCCAGCGGTTGGCACTGATTCGCGACGGAGGCGAGTCGTCGCGCGACCAAAGCCGTCGCCCCCAATATTCCTGTCGCGCGATGAATGATCAGACCGCTGATCAGACCGCGCGTAACGACGCGGCGGAAATTCCGGATGCGACCGCGTCGTTACTTTCCCCGCCACGTCTCACCCGGGCGGCCACCCTCGCTGCGCTGGCGCTCGCAATATCGCAATGGGGTAATCTTGAACGAGGATGAGAGCCGGTACTTGGCAGCACCACGTGTCCGTGAATTTCCGACCACGAGGGCTACGGATCAATGGAGTACACGGAAACAATCCGCCGAAGGAAGAGAGCTTCGGTTGAGCTGGAGGGTTCTATAAAGAAGTCCGAGTGTCGGATCCGATGCCGAGGAGCGAGGGAAACTTCGTGTCGGATAATGAGAGCTCCCGGATGCGAAGCGATTCGTTTTTTATTATCAGACAGTTCATTCCAAGTTCATTGCATGCTCGACTGAAGTGCCCAGTTGAAGTTAATCGCGGCATCGGGATGCTTAATATCGGGGACCATCGTGGCACGCTCGTAACTTCACGTGAGGAGGGGGGGAGGAAGGAGGGAGAAACAGAACAACTCGTCGCATTTGAGAGCACGGCGGACTGAAGCGCGAGACTCTGGGCTTTCATCCCCCATCGGCGGGTGCCTGGGTATATCGGCGCGCCATCATTCACGGGGGAGAATCTCGACTTGCTGGAGCGGCGATGCAGATCGCAGATCCGAAGTTGTCGGGGGGTCAGAGATTGAACGAGAGCCCTTCGAGCCAGCGCTCGCCGGGGAATCAGGCTTGCGTGGCCCTCATCGGAAATTGCACGCCCCGTCGCCCCCTGTCCGCCGGTTGCCCGGCACTCCACTTCGATAACGGCGTGCTGGAGTCGCGTAATCGCAACAAGTTGCGTACAATCGCGTCCAAAATCTCCGTTAAAGCCGGAGGGACAGAAGGTTAATCCCCACCCCCGGTCGTCGGATGAAAAGGGCAACGAAGAATCATGGGGAGGGGGGCCGCTACCTCCCCGGCGATAAATCCGCAGTTAAAGAATGTTCGGCGCGAACATTCCCTCAGCCTCCCCGCGCCCCCTACCCGGTGAAATATCGAGGTAGAAGCGAAGGGTTGAAGCGACTGCCCGAGTTTGTACGCGAGCGAGCACATAAGCACCTCTTATCACGATGTATTGCGACTCGACGTTCCGTGCCGCGGAAACGGCGAATCGACAGGATTAACCAGGGTGGAAGATAATGGAGGGAGTCGCGGGGCAGCGACGACATGTCGGGGAGGAAAGGAACGCGTCTCTCGAGTCGCTCGGCCAAGCGGCATCTGCAGCAGAACGGGGGTGGCAATCGCGGGATCCACGGAAAGGTTTCCCGATCGTTCCCCCTCGATGACGAGTCACGCGTTGCCCAACGAAAGGTTTCGAGCGATTTATCGACTATCACGCATTCGGGACCATAAGTCTGCCGTATGCTCGCCGATGATACATGGACGCTCTCGTGTACGTTCCACTTGGCGATATATCGGCCGTCGACGAAACCCTCAAACCATCACGTCGATCGCACGTGAACCTCCCCTCCACCGCGTGCTCAATTCCGCTCTGCGGGATGTATCGCGGGATTGCCATCTTTCCAAATCACGTCCACCCCCAATCCGTTCCTCCCTCGACAGCGAGTCGCTGCCTCTTGGACGATCGTCGCGCCGGCGTTCTCTCCAGCGCGCGATCTTTCGCGCGGACGATCACTGCGCGCGTTGCTGGGATTGTTAGCCGAGCGAGTTAGTCGAGCGCGGCTGCAATCGTTGCTAATCGGAATGCGCGTAATGTTCAATTAGTCTCGTAGTAAATTTCAGACGGGCGCGCGAGTGCGCCTACACGTTAAACCGCTGATTTTTCGCGCTGCGTTGCTGCCGCAACGATGGCGATGCGGACGGATCGAGCGACGTCGAATTGGCCGGCGTTTCCGCGAAACCTGCAGCATGCACCGTTCCCCCCCTCCCTCCCTCCCTGGCGGCGACTCGGTCATTTCAACGGCGATCGATCGAACATTTGAATTTCAAAGGTCGCAATATCGTTACGGTCGGCGGAAACAAACGCGCACGGTTCCTCGCGCCTTAACACGCGGTCGATCGTTATTACGTGTCGAAAGGCGCGTTCGCGAACGGTCACTCCACAGTCGAGGATCCTTCAAAGCCTATTTCGCGACTTAAGCATTATGCATTACCGCGATAGGGATGTCATCCAATTAAGGGCGATACCGATAATCGCGCTGTGTTAACGACGCCTTCGATCATTCGAAGGACAAACGGCGAACGGTCATACGCGCAGAGGTAACTCGATGAGGCACCTGCACTCTATCAATTTGCCGGCATGAGTAATCGAGCGCGAGTCACTTTTCGATGACTCAACGGTAGCGAGGATCATCGCTCACGGGGTACGGGACGCTTCAAAGGGATTCGATGCAACGACGCGAAGGAGAAATGCTACGGATGGTTGGCAGCCGGTTGGTAAGCTCGGCGAATGCGACGAGTGTTGAACGGAATCGGCGCGTTAAGAATGAAAAACGCGATCGGATAACGGGACACAACAGCCACGTGGATTCTTAACGGCATTAAATTCTCTCGATACGTTTCCAAACGTTATCTTCCTGCCGCGTCCTCGGCTAACACCTGTACCCGTTATATCGCGATCGTGACGCATCCGATCGTGCGATCTGCCGTTGCGCGCACCGCGCGAATTCAAACAAGACGAACTCGCTGGTATTATCGCTCTCGCCGGAACGATTTGCATTCAGCGCTGGGCGGCTGCTTCGCGTCCCGCGTGAATTCCACGCGGAGCGCCAACGAATTTCGACTAAACCCGGCGACAATGTCCGCTAGCTTATTCACATTTATCAGGTTATCACCTCACCGCGCACGGCGAGCGCCAGATAAAAGCGCCAAGGGAACCGGATGCGAAACAGGCAAAGAGAAAACAAGAAGAATACAAGGCGGGAGGAGAGGAGGGAAATATCGTTGGATGATCGAGCGGTCTGGAAGAATGATCGCGGAGCCATGATTTCTAACGATTTCTTTCCGCGTTGGTTCAATAAATAATAACTTATGAGATAAGGGAGAGAAACTTACGGGGAAAGGTGAACAGGAGGAAAGGAACAGGTGATGATCGTCCGATCGGCAAACTCTCGTGACGTCCATCGAATCTGATTCTTCCATCCTTCCGTGAATTAGTCCCGTCGAAAGAGCAGGCGCGAGGAGGAAACTTGTTGGATCTATTCCCGCACCGTCGTCCTCCAGGCTTCAGGGACGATTCCGCGATTCAGCGATACGAAGCGGAGGAATCTCGCGCGAAAGGCACTACCGGTTTATTGTAAGCATGGTCGCGCGCGCGCCATCGTGGCATACTACGACCAGTCGTCCTCATCGTGGACGACGTCCGTGATATCATACTTCCGTGCCGTCTTCACCCTCGTCCTCGTAGAGGGTCGGTCCATTGGCGGACTTCTTCTTGGGTTTCGGTGGTGGCCTCGGTGGTACCTTTCTACCAAGGGTATTGCTAGCAGTGGCGGCCGGCTGTTGTTGCTGAGCTTGCTGCTGGACCAACAAGGGGTGACCGCCGTCCATATTCTCGTCCGCGAGCTTGACCGGCCATTCGGCCGCGCCCTCAGGTGCCGCCCGATCTAGCGGACTACCAGCTAGGATGTTGGGTGTGCTGCGCTGGATCCCATAGTGCGAACCTCCAGGCGTGCCCGGTAACGGTCGTCCTCGCATAGACGTCGCCGGTTCCGGGCTCTTGTTCAGCGATAGCTTCGAGCTACCATCCGCCGTAGTGCGCACCCCCAGGTTGTCGTAGACCGGTTCGAAAACGTCCGTGGGTGATGTTGGGGGTCCACTGCTCCAGCTCGGAGCTCGAGGCCGTCGCGGGATCGTCACGTAGCCGTGACGTGGCAGTACAGGTGCCAAGGGCGACGACGACGACGATGGTCCCAGGCTGTACGGGGTCACACTGCGACTATGAGGCAGCGTCTTGAAGCCTGCCGGATGGTACTGACCGGGCGGTGGCGAGCTGGCGTACGACGACGCCACCGCCGCTGTTGTCGGTGTCATCGAGGTCACCGTATGCTGATTAGGCAGACGCGTGTTGTCGGGCGCCGTCGAAGCTTGGCTGGTTGGCGAGGCACCCCGTCCACCGGAGAAGGCCAGTAGATCCGGCGGATATTGCCGGTAACCGGCTGCACCACGTGGCAATGTACCGCCACCACCGCCGCCACCGCTACCACCGCTACCACCGCCACCGCCACTGCCTCCACCGCCGCTCCTGTCAAGTTCCGGCGTGGCTCGTTCGTGTTCCCTCTCGTCGTCGCCTATGCCGCCGCCGCCTACCCCGCCGACGACACCGCTCCCGACGCCGTCAGCTGCGAGAACATGAACAAAAGAGAAGGGCGAACGTTAAAAAAGAAAATCTAAGAGAGGTCACGAGAAAGGAGACCGGGAAAGAGAGAGAGAGAGAGAGAGAGAGAGAGAGAGAGAGAGAGAGAAAAGAGATTGCGAGAGTGCAACGCGCGCGGCAGGGTGACCGCTGGCTGCTCGTCATCGCTGGAATCGTTGCCTTCGTGAGCCGACATCGGGTCGCGACGTTACCATCGACGTGCGCGGACGAGTGCACCCTTAATCCAATTAGTTTGTTTGATACGATCGTAACCGAGGGATGAGCTTTGTCAATTTGTCCGAAAAAACATAACCACGTTTCGTGGGCGTCACCGATCGAGCGTAACGCTTGGAGCAACGCATCCTGGCCCCTTTGTGGGCTCTTCCTATGGCATCCGCTAAGTCGATTGAACTCTAGCAAAGCTCGAGTCCGTATCGTACGCTGCACGCTTTTTCCTGCAAGCGCGCCGGAGGATAAGCTTATCGTTCACTCATGATTTCATTCTGCTTCGACATCTCGATAAGCGAATTGCGCTTTGCACGCGCACGCGCGCGCGCAATTATGTCTACTGTCCGTAGAGATAATTTTCCCCGGAAAAGAAAACGTTAACTTCACCGGAACGCTGACTCGCGTGTGTCCCGGCGAACATTATTATCGTCATTACTTGCGCAATTATACGTCACTGCGATTCGCCATGCGACTCGTAATTAACAACCTCGCATTATTCCAGAGAACTAAATTACAGCCTGCCCCACGTTCTTATCTGCAGGGGGCGTAATCGCGTTCCTGGACAACGCTATCAGCGGTCGAACGTAAATGACAAATGTTTCCGCCCTGTCGCCCTTGCAATGCCGCGTTAAGGGCTGGTCCGTTCAGCTTACGTCGTAAGCTAACGACGTTCTAACGCGTCTTCATTGCTGTCGTCCAGTCGGATTCTTAGCCTCAAGATCGATGGCACTTGCCTTCATCGCGCCGGACCACTCTCTCGCTATCTGGTTCCGCACGAAAGGAATGGATTTACGATCATGCACGCACGCACGCACGCACGCATACAAGCACACAAGGCTATTTGTGCACAAGCGACATATACAGGCAGCTTCATCTCCGAGGATGGAATATCGCCGTTCCGAGCGAAACGACCGTTATTACAACCGCGGTTCACCCAAGAACCAGTATCGGCCGCAACTCGCCGCTGAGGCCATCTCGTCGACCTAAAGTTGACGCGTTTCGCGACCTGGTTGACCTGCTCGTTCGTGTCTACTAACGGTCAGCAACTTCTCGCTAGCATCTGGCCGCGCACTGTTTAGTGATATAGGCTGTGTACTGACCGAAGACCGAGTCGTTGTCCAGCAGGGTGCGATTCAGCTCCGTCATCTCTGTGCCGTGGGACGTGACTGACGGTGCCTCGTAACGCCTGGGTGGCTTCACCACTGGATTGATGGTGGTGATGAGCGATTTCTCCTGCTCGCCGAGGCCGTGGTGTTCCAAGGACGCTGCCTCTAGGCCCTTCTCGTCATGCCTAGTCCGACGACGACGACAGTAACACACGCATAAAACCACCGTGACGATAAACAGACACAGCGCCGTGACGCCCAGCCCGATAGCGAGCGGCAGGCTGATGAAGTTCTCCCTGCCGCTCAGGGTGTCGCCCACGATGGACAGAGTGACGTTTCTCTCAGCGTCACCACCCGGGCTCTTCGCCTGGCAGACGTAGTCGCCCTTGTCGGACGACATCGCGTCGAGAATGGTCAGGTTTAACCAATCGTGGCTCGACGCCAACACGTAGCTCCTGTCGCTGTTCGGACGTTTGCCCTGATTGCTCAAGACCCGCGTGCGATGAATCCAGGATAACTGAAACATTGCATACACGTTTATGAGTTATAAATCTGTCTTGTAATATATATTTCTCTTTATACTCGGTGCTGCGATATCTCGCGTCTCTCGAAGCGGGCACGACAATCGTACGCTGTCCCGAGTTCGCTCGCAGACTTCGAAAGTTGGATATTGTCGGAAGAATCGCGGATAAAATCAAGATGCCGGGACTCAGTCATTAATTTCTGATCAGCGATTAATTTGACACGTTATGCGGGGAAGAGATACCTGAGGATGTGGGATTCCCGTTGCCTTGCAGAAGAGGGTGATGTCGCCCTTGCCCATCTCGACCTTGGACGCCGGGCCGATGACGACGATTTTCGGCCTACATGCAAACTCGTCGCTGGTGACCTCGTCCCACATCTTGCCGTTCATGTTCGGCGGTTCCTGGCAGGTGGTCGGCTTCGTGTAGAGCTTGCGCTCGATCGCCCAGTCGCGGAATCTCTTCAGGTGGCAGTTGCAGTTCCACGGATTGTTCTGCAGTTCGAGGCTGCCGAGTTTCGGTAGGCTCTCGAAGCTCTGCAGTTGCAGAGTGCTAAAGTTGTTGCCGTCCAGCGTGAGCGAGTGCAGACCCGGCAAATTGTGGAACGTCCTCTCGTCGATCCTCTCCAATCGATTGTCCGACAACGCGACTTTTTGCAGGAACGTGAGGTTGAAGAACAGACTGTTCTCCAGTATACGCAGCTTGTTCTGATTGAGCAGCAGCACGCGCAGTCTTTGAGTCTCGTGGAAGGTGCCCGGATGTAAACGTTGGATATTATTCCCCGACAGATCGATCTCGATGACGATCTTCAGGCCGTTGAAAGCGTCGGTGTGAATGACCTCGATGCCGCACTCGCGCAGCATCAGCTTGTGCAGGTTCACCAAGTGGACGCGGCTGAAGGCCTCGCGGACCAAGTGGATGATGCGATTGCCGTTTAGATCGAGGTTCTGTATCTCGGGCGAGAGGTCAGCCGGTACCTGCGTGAGGTTCTGCTTGATGCACTCGGCGGTCTTTTTGCCGGACACCCATTTGCACTTGCATGCGGACGAGCATTGCATCCAGTCCTCCTGGCCTTGACACAAGGCGATCGTAAGGGCCGCCGCGCAGAGGAGCCATCGTGCCGTCATTCTCGATCCCATCTCGCACGCGAATCCTGTTAACAGTGGGAACGTGTGGGAATGACATTAGAACGTGACTGCGGGCGCAAGGAACTTACTTAGTTGTAGAGCTAGCTGACTCGCGTGCACAAAACAGTCCCGTCTTCCGGTGAATATCCTCGGGATATATGCCGCTCGGGAGAATTATACGCAACAACGTGGCTAATATATTCCAAGGATACGGCTTAATATTTACCAATGGACTCGCGCGCGAGCTAGCTCGGCGTTCCGCGCGCGCGCGCCAGCGCGCGTGTATTTATTGATAGTCGAACGGCGTCCGAAGCCGTGGATCATTGTTTAATTATGCGATCGAATAATTATATTACATGCACGCGGCCGGGATTAATTATTACCGAATAATACGCGGTGCTTAATAATTTAAAATAATTTATATATCGCGCGCAAACATCCGGCACGTCATTTGACAGTCTTGGCTAATGTATGTCAGGATAATTGCCCGTGACGGACACCTAGCGAATTATCTATCTGCATTATCCTTCGCGGTGGCCCGCGATAACGGCCAGCGTCGTCGAGTTTTATCGATTTAATCCCTGTTTTGTGGAATTCATTGCGTGGCATCGAACCGCACATCGAGCTTGACCACATTTCATTAAGCCCGCTTGCTCGCTCGATCGCACGTTCGCCGTTAAGTACAGCATTGCCTCTTACAAGTCGACGTTCGCCGACTCAACTGCACAAAGTTGTCTCGAGGCCCCCGCCGTACGTCGTACAAGAGCAAACTCGACTTTCCGTGTTATCGGAGAAGTCCACGACTGCATCCGAGGCTGTTCAGCGGTGTCGGAGCCCCCTCGGGATTCCTCTCTCGGTCTTACTCACTCAGTTTCTCTCTCTCTCTCTCTCTCTCTCTCTCTCTCTCTCTCTCTCTTTGTGTTCGCGGTCTCTCTCCCCTCGGGAGTCTTTCTTCGACTTTTTTTAATGGCGCCCGTGAGCGAGATCTGCGACCGCAAATTAAATATGATTCAATCCCGCTGGCAAGAACGGAGGTTCCCGCGGATCCTCCGTTCAAGGTTCAGGTGTCACGGTGAATTAATTGATAGTGGCTCGAGTTCGGTGCGAACGGCATGACGTGGCGAGGCAGCGCGCCGGTGCCCGGATTTATTCGCGCCGGCATACCTCGCCGTGAAAACGTGAACTCGTCCCCCGATCCCGGGAATCGCCAACTTTTCGTGTGCGACCTTAACGCCGCCTGGGACGCGCGAACTTTTTGAAGTATCCACAAAGGTGGACCGTGGTTGGCGCGCTTGCTCGTATTCCCGGGACTTTATCATCACGCGGTCGCGGAGAGCAGTTCTTTTGAGCGCGGTCGGTGGTCCGGCGCCGGGGTCAGAATAAATATGTACCGTGCGCGCACCATCGTCCTTTAAGCTCCGCGGTACACATGTCGACCTTCCTTTTGCCGCCGCCGCCGCCGCCGCCGCGGCCTCAGATCCGATGGTGAAACAGCATCCTTTGAGGGTACACGTTTGCCCAGGAGTTGCGCCGCTTCTGACATACGGCGGCGCGTTTCTTCTTCCGCGAGATATTTCGGCGGGGGGGGGAGGAGGAGGAGGAGGAGGAGGAGGGGGTGGGGGGGGGGGGGGGAGGAGCACGCGCTGCATGCGCTGGATCCTCGATGCCGCGGGTGGACCGGGGCGGAGGGGAGGGCGGGAGGGGGGAACCGGGGATTCTTGATAC